>LTAE01005217.1:0-29270 GCA_001647135.1 Pontederia paniculata | reverse complement strand
GAAATGTTGAAGCAAAGTTTTTCATCTTCCACTCTTAATGTTAGATGTCCTTCCTTCACATCAATCAGTGTGTTGCCTGTGGCAAGGAAAGGCCTTCCCAGAATAATTGGAGCATCTTCTTCTGCAATCACATCCATGACAATAAAATCTGCAGGGAACACAAGCTTATCAACTTTAACTAACACATCTTCTAGTACTCCCTTTGGTATTTTAACAGATTGGTCAGCAAGCTACAACATTACTCTTGTCTCCTTGAGCTCCCCATAGCCTAATTACTAAAAGATAGAATATGGCAAGAGGTTTATGCTAGCTCCTAAATCACAGAGAGCCTTGGCACAATGGAAATCCCCAATAGTGCAGGGGATGGTAAAACTCCCAGGATCTTTAACTTTCTGGGGTAAATCTCTTTTACAAACAGAGCAGCAGGTGGATGTCATCTTGATGATACCAGTTTCTTCAACATTTCTTTTCCTTGAGAGTATATCTTTCATAAATCTTTCATAAGAGGGCATGTGCTGAAGTGATTCATGGAAAGGAATGTTTACATGAAATTGCTTGAACACATCTAGAAATTTTGAGAATTGTTTGTCCAGCTGTACTTGTGAGGATAGGGCAGCTCCTTCACCTTCACTAGAACTTCAAGTACTTGAGTCTTTTTCTTCTGGACTTCTTTTGGAGATTCAGCATATTTTTCTTCCTGTTGTATGATTCCTGGTTGAGATGAATTGCTAGAAACTTTGAGTGTTTGCTCTTCCAATTGTTTTCCACGTCTCAATGTGATTGCCTTGGCATCTTCCTTAGGATTTTTCTTTGTGGTGTTTGGAAGAGCGCTGGGCTGCCTACCAGCTATAATATTTGCTATCTGGCCAACTTGATTCTCCAAGTTTCTTATGGAAGCTTCTTGGTTGGAAAACTTGGTGTCTATAGTACTTATAAACTTGGTCAGAACATCTTCTAAGTTTGATCTAGGTCTCTCTTCATTTCTTTGTTGAAACCAGGAGGAGTTGTTCCTTTGTTCTGAACCCAATTATAGTTGGGCTGATTGCGCAGGTCAAACCCATAGTTTCCCTGCTGATTATTTTTGAGATAGTTGTTGCCCACAAATTGTGCATTCTCCATGGGAGAGGGAATAGAATTTGTTCCTGTACGGCATTCATAATTTGGATGCCCTCCACCACAGAAATCACAAGTTGCTTGCACAACATTTACTAGTGTTGTTTCAGACTTGATCATGAGGCTCTCAATCTTATTGTTGATTGCTTCAAGTTGGGCTGAGATATGGGTAGAATTGTCAACTTGATAAATCCCAGCTTTCTTAGGCATACATCTTTCATTCTGCCAATTGTTGAGGGCCAAATTTTCAATGATTCTATAAATGTCTTAAGGAGACCTATCTGCCATACAATTGGTAGAAGATGTATCAATCTTGTCCTTCACTTCAGAAGCTGCTCCATTGTAGAAGTATTGAATTTGTTCATGCAGGGAAATATTGTTGTGTGGAACTTTTGCAACCAGCTCATTAAATCTCTCACAAGCTTTATGCATAGTCTCAGTCTCCTTTTGCAAGAAAGACTTAACAACAGACACTAGTCTGGCTACATTATGGGGAGGGCAATACTTGTTGAAAAAATTCTGCTTGAGTTCCTCCCATGTTGTTATAGTTTCAGTAGGAAGTTTAGTCAGCCATGTAGCAGTTTTTCCTCTCAAAGAGAAAGGAAACAATCTAAGTCTCACGGCATCATCACTCACATCATTAAACTTGAATGTAGAGCACAATTGCAGAAATTTGCGCACATGAATGAAAGGACATCATCTTGATTTCCACAGAACTGGTCATATTGCACCATTTGGAGTGTACCATATTGAATTTGGAATTGATTTGCATTGACTGTCGATAAAGTAATACTCCAAGTATTGTCATTCACTTGACCAAGAGTATAATCTCCCATGGTCCTGTATGCAGGTGGAGGCGGTAAGGCATTTGGATCTGGATTGTTTTGATTGGCCGTCATGACTAGTTTCTTTGCTTTCTTCTTCAGTTGTCGAATAATCTTGTTTATTTCTGGATCAAACTCTAAATGAACTCTGGCACTTCTTGTTTTATGACTTTTTGATCCATATGCTTTCTCCTTTCCTGGTGAATCCAGGTTGTGCGATTATCTCCCTTGATCCTGCACAATCAAAAGAGAATAAACAGCAAAACAACAGAATATTTCTTACAAAAACCTTAGAAAGTAAATAAAACAAAACACAAATAATCCCCGGCAACGGCGCCAAAAACTTGATGCGTAAAATCCAGCAGTTCAAAAGAAAAGCCAGCAAGTATACTGATCGCGCACAAGTAATATAGAAGATGAGAAGGGATATCGTTCCCACGAGGATTGTTCTGAATTATCTTAATCAATTCTAAGGTGATTTGGGAGAATCAGTTTGATGAATGTTCATTTAATTGTTCAGAACAGGAACTAAGAAAATAATTAGAAGAAGAAGAAGTATAGATGTGATAATTGACTAGGTGAATTCAAGGGATGGAGAATGCAGGGGTTTGTTCACCACTAAGTTGATTGGATTTAGTTAAGCACGAATTATTCCTAATGATGGACTAGGTATTCTAAAGTTGTGATCCTCTCAACAGGTGCAATCGCTTATCTTAATCTCAGAATTACTAAGCATGTTCAAACGAATCAACCTCATATAAATCCTCAATTAAGATGCAATATTGTGCTGCAACCCTAAGCTATTGATTGCTTAAACAAGACCCACCAATAGGCCACACAACCTAAATCTTAAACAAGTATTGAAGCTGTGATATGCAATGGTAAGACTTATATTTCTGGATCAATCCTTCCTACAAATCAGATCTTAAAACTCTTTTACACTAACCAGTTAATAAAAAATATTCAAGATCGTCTCAGAGGAACAACAACATTAAAAACACATCACATATTCAAAAGGAATGATTTATAAGACTATCCAATCAACATTAGGGTTCACAAACTCCCTAAAACAAACTACTCACTAATAAAACTGTTCATAACTAAACAACATAAGAAGTTCATCTCAGAAAAAAAGAATTACAGAGAATACTAAGAATGAAGTCGAACAACCTTCCAGCGAATGCACTGTTCTTTCCTCCGAATTCAGCAACCTCTAGCCTTTGTCTTCTCTTCTCCAAGGGTTGAATCAATTCCCAGCCAGCCGTCCTCTCAATATTTTGAAAATATCCTTTTATACTCTGCTCCAAAACTAGGGTTTCGTCATAACCTTCGGATCAAATCAACATTTTCTCCACCAAAGGTCATGATAAAATCCTATATAAGTATTTTATAACTCTTAAAAATGTCTCTTAATCAGACCTCCAAGGGTTCAGATCAATTACACTTCTTCCTGGCCATCAAATCTCGTGATAGACTCTGAAATCGTAATCCCATGACGTCGTAACGGCCCGTGAAAATCCATAACGGCCCGTAAGTTAACAATTTCCGAGTAGTATTCATACCTCATGGCCCATAATGAGTCTTCATGGCCCATAAGTCGGGATCAGATGGGCGGCTTCTTGGTGTGACCATCGACTTATGGCCCGTAACCAGTTATCATGACCCGTAACCAGTTGAATCTCTGCTCTGCTACCCACTGGAACGGTCGTGACCATGCATGATGGCTCGTAATGTTGCAATTGCTGATATCCTGGACATCGTCACGGCCCGTCACCTTGGATAACGTCCCGTGACTATTTGACTGATCTGTGTTGGAGCCCTTGTGAAGGTCGTAATGTAGATGTTGTGGTCGTGACCTTCATCTTCACGCCCCATAACTGTTTATCACAACCCGTAACAGATTGAACTAGAATGTTGCTTTGCTTTGTCGAGGTCGTAACATTGAGTTGCGGCTCGTGACGTTGGACTGATTGCACCTCTAATCTCATCACGGCCCGTGACATATATCACGGCCCGTAAATAATGCGCATGTCTGCTTCCCGAGGTAATTTTTCACACTTATGGCCCGTAACACTTCCGCTGTAGCTCGGCATCGCTTCGACAAACGTCGTGATATGACTTATGCCTCGTGATATCACATGTAACGGCCCGTAATTGGTGTAACGGCCCATAATAGGTTGAATTGTCGGTTAGGAGCTTCGGCAAGGGGCATAATATGGATGTTGCGGTCGTCACCTACTTCATAACGGCCCGTTACGCTTGGGTTGAAATTGCACTGGCCTCTGGATAGGTCGTGATGGTGTGTAATGGCTCGTGACGACTGAACTACTCCTTTTATACCATTATCACAGCCTGTAATGGATTGTCACGGCCCATGATGAACCTATAATCTGGTTCCCGTCGATTCTAGCCCTTAAAAGCTTCTCTTGAGCTGATTTTCTGCAAAATTAACATCAACAAGAGTAGAACCATGACTCGAAACAATATGAACAAAAATAGAACTATAGATGCATGCAACGTGAAAATGACTCGAAATCATGCACCATGCACGTCCTAAAATATGTTAAAATATGCATGCATCAGATGGCATTGAACTCAGCAAGAGAGAGAGAGAGAGAGAGGAGTTAGTATTGAAAGGCTGGAAGGTGCATGATGGCATTCGCTCGCCAGTAGCGTTCTTGACCTCAATGGAGCTGAGGTACTCATGTGTAATGGGTTCATAAGTGGTCCACCACTGCCGGATAAAGTAGAAGTTGAGGCTGATGTTGTCGAATAGCATGAAGACAAAGTCCCGTAGATTATAGTCAATCATCGTGCTGTCATGTGCAAATCTGGTGGGGCCAATCCGAAGGAGACCAAGGACATCAGCTCATGCTCTATGATCCAGCTTCTTGAATACCTTCTTCAGAAGCCTTTGTAGGAGACCTGATGTTGATGTTGGAGGTTGTTCCGCAATAGCCGATTCCAGTTGGGCTCAACGTGTTGGAATCTTCATGCACTTAGGGTGGTTGGAGCTGGCTATGGCGCTTCACAACCCGTTACTGATGTTATGGGCCGTGAGGAGTAGTCTTGTGGGGCATGAGGCATTCTAATGGCCTCGGCAGCAGCTCTATTTCCTTCTTTTCCAGTGAGTCGTGGGGCGTGACTGAGGTTACGACCCGTGAAATATGGGACCCGTGACTACAAAAATTGCGGCTTGTGATCGTCTGTAATGACCACGGCGACATGAGTTCTTCTTTGGTGTCACAGCCCATTAAGGAGGACATGGGTCGTGATGGATGTGTCATCCGTAGAACCGCCAAGGTCGGAGAAGGTAATGTCATTTCTCAGATCGCTGGAGAAGGTGAACGAAAAAGAACCTACAAAATGTGTGAGCATATATAAAAATATGCTTAGTTAATGATGGTCATTTATGGGGCTTGAAAGCCCGTAGCATTTATTGTCGATCGTGACGGTTCGTTGTGGGGTGTTAAATCGCACAGGCTAATAATGGCGGTCAGAATCATGATCATTAAATCATATCATGGGGTCTTACGGGGGGACATGGGAGTTAAGTTGGTACTTGGTGGGTCGTGAGGTCGCATCATGGCCCGTGAGATGCTATAAATTTGGGTTATTGGCAGTTGAGTGTGGCTAGTGTGTTAATTATAGGTGGTCACAACCCATGATAGATAATCACGAACATGAAGAAGGATGGTTATGGCTGATCTTAAGTGTCATGAGTCGGGTATCTATCTGGACTTTGGCAACTAGGTCATTCCTCAATTACAGGCCATGGCAAAATGTTTCAGCCCGTTATGACTCAAATAACAGCATATTTAGAAGGTCATAATAAATTTTCATGTCTCATGAGTCGGGTATTCTCTGGTTTCATCAAACTCAACCTAATGACTTATCGCCCATGATTCGCTATAATAGGTCGTGACGAATGTGGTTGCTCGCTCTTAGTGTCTCTCGCAAGGTCATGATGTAGTATCACGCCTAGTTATGTGTCAATATTTTGTTCAGCTCTTAATTATATGGGATGTGATGCAGGTTCACGACTCGTGAAGTCATTAAGTCAAGAATTTTCATCTCTGTCGAGCTCGTGATGGGTTGTCATGCTCGTGATATGTGAGTTTATAAAATTAAGAGTCATAATACAGAGTCATGACCTGTGATATCATTGGGTTAGAAAATGGTGGCACTGACAAGCCCGTGACGGGTTGTCACGGCTCATGATGCTTGGGTGATCACACAAACTTTATCTGCATAATGGGTCGTGATATGGTATCACGCTACATGACGGTCTAGTTTTCAATGATATTGACTCTATAACGCTCGTGATGGTGTTTAATGGGTAACTAGGTGGGGTCTCATGACCTATGAAGGTGTATAACCGCCCATTATATAGACTTCACACTATATAGGGCGATAAACTCTTGTGTCTCGACTAGGACCCTTAGACAACTTAATCCTAACTAAAAAGAAAAACCTAACTGAAGAGATAGGGTTTAGGCAAAATACTTCTAATTTAAAGTCGTTAGCTTGACTTTTACCTCCTTGTTGATTAAGGTTTTTGGAGAATGACAAGATTCTTTTCGGTGTTGCTCGGGAGAGTTCCTGGTGTGCGCTCAGTCAATGATTTTTCTATTTGTCCAATTTGAATTTCTAGGTTTCGTATGGATGCATCATTGTTGTTTATCTTGGTCTTTCATAGTTAACATGAACCTTGTGATTAGCTCCTCCAAGTTGCCCTTGTTCTTCGTACGTGATGGGTTTTGGAGGGGCTGAAATTGCTGCCTCTTGTATCGAGGTTATGGAGGTTGTTGGGGAGGCTGTTTGGGTTTTGTCTCCATAAGAAATTAGGGTGATTTCTCCGATTTGGATTGTATGTATTTTCTGTTACTAGATTTCTGAAAGAGTTGGAAACAAAGTTAGCGTTCTCAAACATGTTTTCATTGGGGGATTACCTTCAGGACAATTACTACAATTGTTTGCACCTCCACTTGCATTATTTTGATTTGCCACGCTCATGAACATATCAAATTTTTTTAATGACTCCAGCTTAGCCACTACTCCATCATTGGTCACGTTGTGGACTCCTCTTTTCTGAGTTGAGCATTTGGTTCTCAAAGAGTTGAGTGCCACATCTTCGATAAGTTCATAAATCTCATCTAGACATTTTTTCTTGTGATAGTGCCTCTGGCTGAGGCATCCATCTTGTCCTTGTCGTTCTTGCGAAGTCGTTTGTAAAAGCCTTCCAGAAGCTCCCACAAAGGAATTAGATGACTAGGAACATCAGCCAATAGTTCCTTGAATCAATCACATGCCTCAAATTATGTCTCGTCATCATCTTGCCTAAAAGATATTTCTCAACTTGGATGACTTTTGAGGTAGGCAATATTTGTTGATGAACTTCTTGACCAGTTGCGCCCAAGTCCTCAGTAGTGTCTTAAGTCATGTAAATGATTTATCTCGCAAAGAAAAAGGAAATAACCGTAAGTCAGCAGCATCCACAAAGACATTATTGCACTTAAAAGTGCTGCAGATATTCAAAAATTAATCTAAGTGATCATGAGGACTCTCATTCAATGCCCTGGCAACTGTGATGATTGGATCATCCATATGATCGCTGGGAGTAATTTGTATTGATGGCTAGGAGCATGATGCTTGATTCAATATCTGTGTATTTTATGAGACGTAGTCCCTCATTGTCATCTCTATATTCTATTCATTGTCTTTGATCTATTGAATGTTTTGATTGTCAGCCGTTGGTACTTCTTTCCTCAATTGATGAATGAACCTTTCAATCTCACGATCAAAGTTAATGGTTGACTCGAGCTTATAGTATGTCGTCGACTGCTTTGGCTGATTCCTCTAGCGTTGGTGGCCTGTGATACAAATTATTCCTGAAAATTGCACAGCCACAAGTAAAACATAAATAAAAAAGTCTCAAAGTAACATCAAATCATTATAGATAAAAACTCAGTTCCCTGGCAACGACGTCAAAAACTTGATGCAAAAATTCCATTACAGACAAATACATGATAGCAAGTAAACTAGTTATTTAAGTAATATAATATAACGAGTATAGAGTTATCGATCCCGCGAGGAACATAGATTAGCTATCTAATTCTAAAGGTTAATAGGAAACATCATTAGTTTCAGGATTGGTTTTTCTTTAGAAAGAAACAAAAGAAAGATGGTTATTAACAATGAAAGTGGATGATTACTAGGGTTTGGATGACAAGAATAATCAAGGCTAGAACTATCAAGCTTTCTTGATGTGGGGGCTTTCTTGGCACCAAAAACTTGATGTGAAAAATCCCTTATAAGTGAATACATGCTAGCAAGTGCGCTAGTCATTCAAGTAATAAAGTATAAAGAGTAGAGTTGTCCATCACACGAGGAACTAAAGTTAACTATCTAATCTCAAAGGTTAAGAGGAGATAATTATAGGGTTAAGGATTGGTGTTTTTTCAGAGAACAATTTATTAAAATGATTGTTTACAATGATAATGGATGATGACTAGGGCCTGGATGATTACAAAGATGAGGAATAAAACTAGCACTTTCTCGAAGAAATCATTATGCACAGATTTGGATCAAGAGTTAACTTTCCAGATGGATTAGGAACACCTATTAGTATAACCTTCCTTAACGGATAAATCGACTATCCAGTTGAGAACAATCTAACAAGCATTCCTTAACGGTTCTACTCTTTAGATTATGATCATAGGATGCATTCAAATGTCTTCCTAAACTCTTAAATTACCCTTAATGGGTTAACCTAATAGACCACACACTACCACGTCCTTAACTGATCACAATAGCATGACATGAGTTGCAAATAGAATTGACCACAATCCATAATTAATGATCAAAATATAAACTCATAAAACTTAGACAGTCATATTCTGAAAGAAACAACTAAAATTATGATCAAAAGTTTGAGAAAATATATAAGTTCTAAACCTAATTAATCATTCTTTTACAAACAAAATTTGTCTCAAGATAGATACAGAGAATAAAACATAATAAAGTTCATCCCAACATAAAGTGGAACAAATGAATACTCTTCTGGATGTCGACAAGGCGCTGAGCAATCTCCTTAATGGTTGTATTGATCCCAACTCCTCCTCGATAGTCCCTTGGAATAATTCTCTGTTCTCTGGCGTCAAGGCTCTGGTTGACGGCTCCTAGCCTCCCCTCTCAGGTGAAATCTGAAATCTTTTTATATCCTTCTGTCCATATTAGGGTTTCCTAGGGTTTGGAGATTATACAGTCACTTGCGCATAAGCCTTCTGATTGAATCTGCCTCTTGGTCATTGGTTGTGATGAAAATTTCATAAGAAACCTTTAAAATCTTAAGAACAATCTTGAAATCAAATATTTAAAGCCTCATATTAGATAGAAATCTTTTTTGCTGTCAAATTATAATGAAATCCCGCAAATATACATTTCATCTATTTCTCACGGCCTGTAATAATGCTTCACGACCCGTGAGTATAAGATTCTTCATAATGGCTCAAGTTGTCACAGCTCGTGATGAACTCTTACGGCCTGTAACTCATATATTGGTCTGATGTTCTTCAAGTGCCTTCATCTTTTTATTGCCCGTAATAGTCTTCATGGCCTGTGATTATCTGGATACTTGGAATTGGATCCCTGTCTGGGTCATTATATCAGCCTTCACGATGTGACTTTTATCGTCATGGCCCATATTGATATATTACAGCCCATAATGAACTTAAATGAAATCTCATGGCTCGCTGGAATGGTCATGACTTCGTGTAATGACTTATGATGGGCTTTAATGCAGCTGATGTTACTATCACGACACGTGATGATTCCTAGAGTTGTAATCTCCTGTCGTGAATAAGCTCTCCTGCGATGTTGATTCCATTTAAGCCTTTCCTTAACCTCTCCATCTGATTTTCTACAAACTAAATACCAAACAGGAGTAGATTTCAGACTTGAAGTATTATGTAACGAATAAAGATTAAAATAGATGCATGCCATGCCAAAATGACTCAAAATCATGCCTAATGCAAGCCCTAAAACATGTTGTAAAATGCATGCATCAAACTTCCCCCAAACTTGGATGTTTGCTTGTCCTCAACCAAAGTTCAAAGCAAAACTTAGAATATAAAGAGTTCAATCATCGCTTCCATCCCGCAGAACAACTACTCTTCTTATGCCACTAGTTTATACATTCATCGCCAAAGCATCTTTCCACTTTCCAATAATCCCAGCTGCCTAGACTTCTAGTACTTAAACATATTTAAACTCCTTCAAGTCCAAACCTAACTTGTAACAATGTTTAGTGTATCAAATAAGAACATCAATATTGAAAACACAAGTGTATATTGAGCTTAGTATATCAATTTATTTTTCAGAGTATTTCTTCTTTCAACAAAATATTTTTTTTTCGAGTTCTAGCCTTCAAATAGGATTTCACGAGGAGGTTAGTGTAGCGTGCTTTCGACTTTTGAATTCCAGTCCAACTGGCCTTGGGGTAACAGGTGTTGAGACACTCCTCGAGCTTATTTTCCTAAACACTCCCAGGTTCTGAGTTAAGGTTTGAATCTCAACAATGACTTGGCTGTTAGTGCGCTTCTCCATATTGCACAATGGGGCCCATATAGCAAGCTTTCGATCGGTGAATCTTGGACAAATTTGCCTTAGGTCACCAGGAATAAACCCTTAGATCTAATTGCCCGAACCCTCAAAGGTTCCTGATAATACATGTCACAATCTCAACTACTAAAACACATTTCCTTTCAATTTTCATTAACAAATATCAAATTTCCTTACAGCAATAAGCTTAACATACACTTATACGTTCAATAAGGAGGTAATTGTTATCAACATTCAACAAAGAATAGGAAGAACATAAACAAGAATTTGTCGTCTAAGTATCCTAAATCTAGTTGGCAACAAACATCAGTCCATCTTTTCCTAATGCTAAGGCGATAAAGGGTAACTAAAGCATTAAAATTTCATTCTCTAACAGGATGTCTTTGAACAATACTCTTAGAAAAGTATAACTCCAAGTCGTGAGACAATAGATGATGAATGATATTTTTTAGTTGTAATATTTTTTCAATTTTTCTGGATTTTTTATATAAGATGTCAATGTAATACAATTAGCGATGCAAATGCAATACATAAAGAAAACATGAGAATGCAGTACAAAAGCAAATATGATGCATGATAATGCACTCCCCCAAGCTTAGACCGAACACTATCCTCAGTGTTTTCGCCTAGCCGAAGGGAGGGTACAAAATGCATGAGAACACCGACAATGACTCAACGAAACATGGACAAATGAGTACAAAGAGGACGGGCACGACTAGTCTATTCTTGAGGCTGTGGAGGAGTTGGCTGAGGGTACTGATAGGAGTGGTACAACAACGCTCCGTAGTGTCTCTGGTCGACATGGTAGTCATGCATGCATTGTACCATGGATTCAGTCCTCTCTTGGTGGTTGCGGATGTCTCTGATGTCGCCCTGCGTAGATGTTAGAATAGAGTGCATAGCAGTAAAATCATAGGCGTCAGGAACACTAGTCAGATCTACATCAATATAAGAGAGTTGTTGGGTAGGCTCTGAGCATGGCGAGGTGGAATAATCGGAGGCGGGTGAGGTTCATCAGTGGGCAGCAGGATCCAGTTTGCTTCGTTGGAGGCGTCGAACCACTCCGTCTCATAACAAGGCAAGAACATATTAGAATCCTTGAAATAAAACACAGTGATGCTCCTCCAAATACCCCCAAGCTTCACAGCTATAACTATGCGAGAATCAAGTGAAGTAATGTCGTCCATAAAGTTGATTTACTCCAAATCTAGCATCAGGTGGTGGGCGATAGGAGTGATGAGAGCACCAATCACGAGGGTTCCCTTGTCCTTCTTGGACATCTTTTGGAAAGTGTGGACCAAGAAAGCTCCCACATTGATAGGTATATGGGTGGCCATGCAGTAGATAAAGAAAAGCTCGGGTTCAATAACCGAGCCATCATTGTCGTCCCTTTCGAAAAGTGCATTAGAGAGGATCCTGTGCACATTGCGAAAGATGGATTCTAGATCATAGTACTCTTTGCAGTCTGATAATTAAGGTGGTCTACCTCCGTGATCCTCTCCTAGAAATAAGAAGCATCAAACTCTTTTGGGATGCGCATATGGCCCACATCCGGGAACTGATAGATGGTGCTCAACTCGGACAAGGAGAGAGAAAATTTGTTGTTGAATAGCTGGAAGGTGTAGGATGACCTCTTGTCCCTAGTAGCATTCTTCACCTCAAAAGAACTGAGGAACTCTAGTGTGATATCCTCATAGGTAGGCCACCATTAGCGGATAAAGAAGTCGAGGCCCATGTTGTCAAAGAGCATGTAGACGAAATTGCACAGGTTGTAGTCCACCATGGTTGCCTCATGACCAAATTTGGTTGGACCAATTCGAAGAAGACCCAGTACACCTTCTCCTGCTCAATTGTCTATCTTCTTGATTGTCATTCTCATAGACTGTCGGATGAGTCCTGAAGTTGGAGCGGGGGAGGTTGCTCCTCAGTAGTAGGTTTCGGCTGGGCTTGATGAGTTGGAATTTTGGTGTGTTTCGAGCGCTGGAGCTCGCCATAGTATGTTACGGCCCGTGAAGTGAGTTACGGGTCGTGAAGGCTAGAGTTGCGACACGTGAGGTGCTGGCGACAAGTGAATTAATATGGAACATTGCAGCCCGTTATGAATATCACGACCTGTAACAATAGGTGTTATAATTGAATTCAAGGCGGTCATGAGCTAGGTCATGACTTGGGTGAAATCGAGGTTCTCATGTGTGATCATAGTAACTTACGGGTCGTGATGATTTTTTATGGCTCGTGATGACACTAGCAACGGTGTATCAAGAGGGTCGTTATGAATGGTTATGGGTAATGTGTTAGTTATTCTTTTGTTTTGATGACTGAGATTTGTGACTTATGGCCTGTGAGAACTAATCACGGGTCATGACATTTAAGTGACCTCGGATATGTCGTCCCTGGCGAGGTCGTGATGGACATCCACGCCTTGTGACATAAGTGTTTGGTGCAACACTTTGTTTCACGGATCATTACTGAAAATCACAGTCGTGATAAAAATTTGATCAGAAATGGCTCTTGCTGGCAAGCACATAATGAGGTGTTACGGCTCGTGAACTCGCATGGTATATAGAAGTCTTGAGGTATTACGGGCCGTGATATGGCATCATGCCCCGTCATGGCTTGAATGCTGGTGAACTTGACTCGTTACTGGTCACGATGGTGTTTGACGGGGCACCATATAAGGTATGATGACCCGTGATGAAATGTTACGGCCCGTGATTGAGATTTAAACTTTGCCAGGGTGGAAAATTTGTGTTTTCAAGGAAACCTAATCCCTTGATGACCCGACTAGGACTCTATGACGATTCAAGAAAAGAAAAATCTAACTAAAAGGTTAGGGTTTAGGCAGAATAGTTCTAATTTTTAGTCGTTAGCTTGACTTTTACCTCCTTGTCGATCAAGGTTTCCGAAGTATGACAGGTTTCTTCTCGGTATTGCTCGGGAGAGATCCTAATAAGCGCTCAACCAAAGATTTTGCTATTCGTCCTATCGGCATTTCCAAATTTTGTACATATCATTGTTGTTTATCTTGGTCTCCATTGTTTTCATGAACCTTGTCATTGGCACGTACAAGTTGCTTTTGTTTTAAACAGTTGGTGACTTCTGAAGAGGTTGATATTGCTACCTCTGATAACCAGGTTGTGCAGGTTGGTGTGGAGGTTGTTGCCCCGGGTTTTGTCGCAACAAAAAGTTGGGATGATTCCTCCAATTGGGATTGTAATTGTTTTATAAAGGTTGATTCCTAGCAAAAGGGTTGTAAATAAAGTTGGCATTTTCAAACATATTTTCCAGGGAGGAATTACCTTCAGGGCTCTCAATGCTTGGTCCTCCACTTGTATCACTTGGATTTGCCAGACTCATGAACATATCGAACTTTTTGTTGAGTGACTCCAGCTGAGCCACTACTCCATCATTTCTCACGTTGTGACTCCTCTCTTAAGAATTGTTCTTTTGGTCCCCTAGGAATTGAGTGCCACGTTTTCGATGAGCTCATAAATCTAATTAGGTCACTTCTTACCCATTACCGTGCCTCCAATTGAGACATTCGACTTGTCCTTGTCGCTCTAGCATATAACCCATTGTAGAAGCCTTCCAATAGCTCCGACAAGGAATCCGGTTGACAGGCACCCCAACAAGGAGTTCCTTAAACCGATCCCATGCTTCAAACAATGTCTCATCATCGTCCTGCCTCAAGGATCTCAATTCATTCCTTAGCTTGGCAGCCTTTGGTGGTGGGCAACATTTGTTGATGAACTTCTCCACCAGTTGCGCTCATGTGGTTACTGATCTTGCAGGCAAGGTCTTATGCCAAGTGAAAGCTTTATCGCGTAAAGAAAATGGGAATAAGCATAGACGAGCTGCGTCCACTGAGACGTTGTTTCAATTAAAAATGTTGTAGATTTTCAAAATGCAATCCAGATGATCGTGAGGGCTTTCGTTGAATGCTCCACCAAATTGGATGATTATATCATCCTCACTATTTTCGGGTTAATCTCATAATTGTTGGCATTTATTGTTGAAAGTGTGATTCCAGATTCAGCATTCGTGTGTGTTGATGTCACATAATCTCTCATTGTCATTTGAATCTCCTCTTCATTATCCGCGATTTGTTATATGTTTTGATTGTCTGCCATTGCTGCTTCTTTCCTTAACTTTGGATGAATCTTTCAATTTCTAGCTCGAAGTGCAGTGGTTGACTCGAGCTTCTAGTAAGTCTTCGGTTGCTTTTGCTTGATTGCTCCAGAGTTGATGGCCTGTGACAAAAGTTGTTCTTGAAAATTACACAACCACAAGTAAAATAGAAAATAGAAAAAGCTTCAAAGTAACATAAAATTAGAATAGTTAAAACTAAGTTCCCCAACAATGGCGCCAAAACTTTATGCAAAAAATTCCCTACAGGCAAATACATGCTAACAAATGCACTAGTCGTTCAAGTAATAAGGTGTAAAGAGTAAGAGTTGTCGATCCCACAAAGAACTAAAGTTAATTATCTAATCTCAGAGGTTAATAGGAGATAATCATAGGGTTAAGGATTAGTGTTTCTTCAAAGATCAAAATTTATTAAAATGATTATTTACAATGATAATGGATGATGACTAGGGTTTGGATGATTACAAATATGAGGAATAAAACTAGCACTTTCTCATAGAAATCATTATACACAGATTTGACTCAAGAGTTAACTTTCCAAATGGATTAGGAACACCTATTAGTATGATCTTCCTTAACGGATAAAATCGATTATCCAGGTGAGAATAATCTAACAAGCATTCCTTAACGGTTCTACCCTTTAGATAATGATCATAGGATGTATTCAAATGTCTTCCTAAACTATTAAATTACCCTTAATGGGTTAACCTAACAGACTACACACTACCACGTCCTTAACGGATCACAATAGCATGACGTGAACTGAAAATAGAATTGACCACACTGCATGGTTAATGATCAAAATATAAACTCTTATGTGGTCAAGCCTTGTGCACCCCATTGACCTATAGCGAGACCCCCGAGACCCATGAGCAATTCAAAGTCATCAAAACAACCCTCAAAGTCACTTCAAAGTCACAAATGGGATAAGTCAAAGATAACAAAGATAATCACTTGGTCTAAATATTGCATTGTCATGCTGCATTAGATGAAAGTAAGTTGATTAATGAAAGTTAAAGAATGATGATGAGGTTGAGTAATTGATGTTTGGTCATAGCCATAGCTTACTCCTTATGTAAAGTATGCTCAGAGTGATTGATGTTTGACTATCAGTCATTGCTCACTCTAGATGCAAATATGTTAAAGATAATGAAGTAAGGCATGTTAAAGATGATGTTATGATAAAGATAAAAAGTATGAAAGTATGATAAAGATGAGTGTAAGTATTATGAAAGATTAATGATGAAAGAAAGTTAAGCAATTGAAAAGGGATAATTGATATTTTGACTTATAGTCATTAGCTTATTCCTAATATTTATTTATTTATCATGTCATGCTTATCTATTGTTGCCTTACATATTGGGCTTCATAGCTCATGTGGATACTTTTATTCCCCTATATGGATCCTGCAAGTGAGTAATCTGCAGTGGCAGGATACTGGTGGTGCATGCAGCGAATGATGCTCGTGGTAGCTGACTTTGCACATGTCTTATGGTCCTTAGTGACGGCGTCTCATTTAGTCTTTGCTATCAAGTTATTATAGTCTTTCTATCCAGATGTTATAGTTACCTTTGAGACAATTTATTTGATGTAAGACTTCCACATTCCTTTATGTTATAGAAAGAGTTTTGCATTTTAAAAGTTTTTATTTATTTCCGCATTTTGTTGACCAATCTTGTTAGTTAACATTAAGGTCAAGATATGTATGTATGTCGCAGTGCTCTCAAGAGGGCATTTTGCCATGTGGCAGGGGTGTGCTTCTGGGTGCGTTATAGTCAATGTATTAGAGCCTAACATCGCAACCCTTTTGGCGTCCCACTGTACTAGAGTTTCATGTGCAAAGCATCACGAGAAGTTGCAGCACCAACCAGAATTAAGTTTTTCCTTGAAAGACATAAACATTGACATAGTTTACATGATTATTTATGATATGTACAGATGGCTCCCCGACGTGCTTCTAATCAGTAGGTTAGGGACAGCACAAATCAAAATAAGGGGCATAGCGAGGCCAAGTACAATTAGGCCCCACCAAACCAAAGCCAACATGCCCCGCCCAACCAGGGCCAGCAGACGCATGCTGCTAAGGACACAATCAAACAATTTCTAGAGAAGTTGCCTCCTGAATTAAAAGGTTCTGAAGGCATTTGATAATGTAGAGCGTTGGCTGGATACTATTGATGAGACCTTTGCATTAATGCGCTGCTCAGAGGAGATTTAAGTTATGTATGTTGCTCATCGCTTGGTGAAGGATGCCAAAGATTGGTGGAAGACCACTAAAATCATCAAGTTTCCTGACCAAGAAGTGATTCCATGGAAAAGTTTGAAGGAGACATTTGAGAAGTGCTACTTCACTGCTTACCAATGTAATTTTAAGCAGCGGGAATTCCTAGAGCTGCAAAAAGGCAGCATGACAGTGGTCGAGTATCATAATCACTTTGTCCGACTGGAAAAGTACTACAAGTTTGGATTTGAAGAGTAGGAGAGGGCAGACCATTTTGTTCAAGGATTGACTCTAGACCTGAGGACTAAGACTCTCGGGAGTAACTGCAAGACCCTCGATGAGATATCTGAGTTGGCCAAACGCATGGAGAAAGATGAAGTTGATCATCGCATGGATGTCAGGGCTAAAGCTCTAGTGCAACAGGTCGTACAGAATTGACCAGGGTGGAACAGACAGCGTCAACACCATAACATGCATGACAACCGCAGGGATAACCTCCCTAGGCCCTATGGATGCACCTCCACCACAGCAGCAACAACCTCAAGCACCACAAGGAGGAGCTGTATGCAACTACTATGAGCGTTAACATGCTGGGGAGTGCCGCAAGAAGACAAGTGTTTGTATCAACTGTGGGAAACACAAGTACTACATCAGAGATTGCCCTGATCGCAGGAGGGATGGCCAGAATCCCAAGGGCAACACCAACCTAGCTGTACATGGCCGAGCATGCAACATGGAGGCAGACCTAGCTCAACCCAATCAGGATGTCATTAGAGGTACTCTTCCTATAGTTGGACTCATTACTTCTGTCCTATTTTATTCGGGTGCCACACATTCATTTATTTCTCATGATCGTGCAACCGTCTTAAACCTACCTGCACTGGAGATGAAATACATAATGGACACTACCACCCCCATGGGCACCCTTCATGCCACAAAGTACATCCCAAATGTACTAGTGAACAATGGAGGGGAAGGACTATTCAATAGATCTAATAGCTATTCCTATGAAGGAGTATGATGGCATCTTTGGCATGGACTGACTGTCATACCATGATGTTGTACTCCTATGTAAGAAAAAGAAGGTGGTCATCAGCTCTCATGGCAAGCAACATGCAACAATAAGAGGAAGGGCATCAAATGACAACAAGATGCTGGTGACGACGATTCAAGCACAGTAGCTGCTCGAGAGTGGTTGTAGAGGCTACTTGGCTAGTGTGATCGACACTATGCCTAAGGAGAAAGATCCATAGTAGTTGGATATCATAAGAGAATACATGGATGTCTTCCCAGAGGACATCTCTGGCTTGCCACCTCAGAGAGAAGTAGACTTCAGGATAGAGTTGTTACCATACACAACTCCAATCTCAAAGGCACCATACCGGATGACACATGTAGAAATGAAGGAGTTGAAGAAGCAACTACAAGAGCTCGTGGACAAGGGTTTTATCAGATCGAGTGTCTCACCTTGGGGTGATTCACTTTTGTTCGTGAAGAAGAAGGACCACTCTTTCAGTTTGTGCATCGACTACATGATGCTCAATAAGGTCACCATCAAGAATAAGTATCCTCTACCATGGATTCATGACCTTTTCGATCAACTCTCTAAGGCTGCAGTATTTTCAAAGATCGACCTGAGGAGCGGCTGATGCGAAAAATGTTGACATGCAAATTCAAATGCTAGCAAGTGCACTAGCTGTTCAAGTAATAAAGTGTAAAGAGTAAGGATGTCGAACCCACGAGGACTAATGTAACCTAGCCTTATTTAATCCCAAAAGTAATATATAAAATATTTAATTTCAGTTTTGATTCAGAGATGAAAGATAAGAAAAGATAAAATCTCAGATAAGAGGTCAGATGAGATCAAATAAACTTGGAAGATTTAGGACTCTATGTCACCACTAAATCAGATTGAATTAGAGTTGCTTCTAAAGATGGACTAAGTTCTGCCTAAATTATGATTCTCTAAGCAGACGCAATGACCTACCCTAGGTTCAGATTTGTTGAGGACATTCAAGCGAATCCACCTCAAACAATTCCTAATCTAAGATGCTTTAACGATGCAAAACTTAAACTGTTGACCGCTTAAACAAGTCTAATCAACAGGCCACACAATCTGAATCTCCCGCGAGTAATCAGATTGTGATATGCAATGTTAGGACTTAGAATTCAAAGATCAATCATTTTCTACAGATCAAACCATGAATTCTTTTACACTAAACAGTTAATAAAAGAAATTTCATGATCATCACAGAGAAAGAGAAAGCATTAAGGACAACATGCATATTCTAAAAGAAACAACCTATATAACTCAATCTCAAAATAGGGTTCAGAAGTTTCTAAGACAAGTATATAAACATGACAAGTTCTTCCAAAAGATATAAGAATCAAACTATGTAGATCTCTACAGAAGATCTTCAACTCTTTGCTTTAACTTCGCCTCCAAAAGATGTGAAATCTGCTCCAGGCTTCGGGTATGATCTTCTCTGGCTTCTTCTCTTAAGAAATTCGTCTCTCCTCCGTGAATAATCTCTGTATTTGATGATCTATGTCTATAATTTTGTTCAGCCTCCTTTTATACCCTAAGGTTTCATAGGAATCTGCAGTAATCTTTCGATCTCGATCAATGGTTGTGATTAAATCCCTTAAAAACCTCTTCTAAATCTTCAGGAGTCTCTTCCAATCAGATATCTAAAGTCCTGGATCGAATAGAAATCTTCTCGGTCGTCGAATCTTATAAAATCTGTAAATATATCAATCTGCGACATTCACTCACGACATGTTACAGAATGTAACAGCCCGTAATGAAACAATTCATCCTCTGGTCGTCATCTTCGCGACCCGTGACAATCTGTCAGTACTTCGGTCGTCCGCTCATTACCCAATGAGATCCTTGGATGTCCGCCAAAGCTTCCTCTGACAGGTCCGGATGTCCGCTCATTCTACCTGAACCTTCGGTCGTCCACTGTGTTCTCCAGACATCCTCCGGAGGTCCACTGACTTCCTGTCAGATTCCTCGGACGCTCATTCCTTCTCCTGTCAGACTTCCTGGTCGACAGATACTTATATGTTCAATAAAATTGCTATCACTCTCAAGGCTAAAAGGATATATATGAGAAACAATAAGATGTTAACAAGGGATAATAAGATGTAAATGATATTTTGAATTTGTAAATTTTTTAAATGTTTCTGGAATTTTCGATAATATGAATGCAGTACAAAAATAAAAGAAAATAAAATTAAAAAAATGCAAAAAACCTAAGCAAATATGATGCATGAAAATGCAACACCAAAAACTTGATGCAAAAAATGCTGACATGCAAATTCAAATGCTAGCAAGTGCACTAGTCGTTCAAGTAATAAAGTGTAAAGAGTAAGGATGTCGAACCCACGAGGACTAATGACAACAAGATGCTGGTGACGGCGATCAAGCACAGTAGCTGCTCGAGAGTGGATGTAGAGGCTACTTGGCTAGTGTGATCGACACTATGCCTAAGGAGAAAGATCCATAGTAGTTGGATATCGTAAGAGAATACATGGATGTCTTCCCAGAGGACATCTCTGGCTTTCCACCTCAGAGAGAAGTAGACTTCAGGATAGAGGCGCTCAAACCCCCGGTTCCCGTTGACAAACTCGTGGATAACTGCCATGACGTCCTCCCTCACAACTGACCAGAACTCCCGATAAAAGAAGACCGGAAATCCATCCGGTCCAGGGGAAGCCTCGCTGTTAAGGTCCCGGAGGGCCCGGGTGACCTCAATCTCCGTAATATCATGCACCAACGAAGAAGAATGTGAGTCAGAAATATGTGGGATCTCCCCGGGCCCATCTCCAGCTGCTCACTGGTCGCCGCCGATAGGCCTCCCTGTAGTATGAAGCGATAGCTCGACCGATGCTCATGTGACCAGACAGCCTCTGCCCCTGTATCTCAATATGGTCAATCATTGTTTCCAATTAATCATTGATACACAAACAACAAGCGTTATCCAGAATGATTGGGCGTAAAGCGTTTGTAGGTGGCTTGTCAAGTCCGCCATCAAATCCCCCGGCTCAACCTTGGACAGGCGGTGGAAACTACCAAGTTGTGAGGAATTTTAGAAAAATCATTTCCATTTCTTTTAAAGTCCTAGCTCATAATGGACCACGTCGGCGTAGCACGGTCTACGTCCACCCTAGACACGACCGTGTTCACTGACATGAATTGTTTCATGCCGAGACACAGTCTGAGTCGTTCTTGGACACGACCACGTCCTTGGCCGTAACCCTAACGTTATCCATTTGACGGACACAATAAAGAAAAGACACGACCCGCGTCACCCTGACGTAGTGCACGTGTCCGGATTAAAAGAAGTAAATAAATAAAGAAAAGATGAACATGGCCCGCACTGAGATCAGACACAGTCCGCGTCAATCGAAGAAGATGAATAGTAATTCTAACGTCATGATCGTGAAAACGGACCGAATTGGTAACACGACCACGTTGCCAAAATGCATTGATCGATATTATTATTTTATTAAGAAAATGGATTATGACGCACTGCGTTGGAGAACGAACACGACCAGAAAACAACGCGTGTCCTAAGAGGTTTATTATTATAAAGGAAAGATGCAAAACAGATTGTGTCTTCGCCTGACACGGCCTGCGTCGTCTCGCCGAAGCGTCGTGTTCGACAATTTATATCAGTATCGAACACAAACCATATTCGTGTCCGACACGGCCTGTGTCGACGTTGTTGTGATGTTAATTGATGATAGTTTATTTATAATGTTAAGGATTAATTATGTGGACAAGATAAATGGCAACTATGCTTCACCTAATTAAATGTTGAGATTGCCATATATTGTTAAAATTTTGGGAGCGCAGTGATGTTAAAGATAGGACAGGTAGGGCAACTTCCAATCAGTTCCTGTTGCTTGGCTTCTCCGCGCCTTGCAACAAAAAGATTTCTCGAGCATCCTATATGGTCATGACTTGTGCACCCTCATTGACCTATGGCGAGACCCCCAAGACTTATGAACAACTCAAAGTCATCAAAGCAATCCTCAAAGTCACTAATGTGATAAGTCAAAGATAATAAAGATAATCACTTGGTCTAAATATTGCATTGCATGTTGTATTAGAGGAATTAAAATTATTGATGATTTAATGAAGTATGATTGACTGATGAAAAAGTAAGTTGATTAATGAAAGTTAAAGAATGATGATGAGGTGGAGTAATTGATGTTTGACCATAGTCATAACTTGCTCCTTATGTAAATTGTACTATGAGTAATTGATGTTTAACTATTAGTCATAACTAACTCTAGATGTGAAGATGTTAAAGATGATTAAGTAAGTCATGTTAAAGATGATGTTATGATAAAGATGAAAAGTATGAAATTATGATAAAAATGATAGTTATTAGCTTATTCCTATTTTTTATTGATCATATCATGCTTATCTATTGTTGTCTTACATACTGGACTTTATAGCTCACGTGGATATTTCCTTTTCCCTGTATGAATCCTACAGGTGAGTAATCTGAAGGAATAGGATGTTGGTGATGACTGACTTTGTACATGTTTAATGGTCCTTAGTGATGGTGTCTCATTTAGTATTTGCTATCAAGTTGTTATAGTATTTCTATCCTGATGTTATAGTTATCTTTGAGATAATTTATTTGATGTAAGACTTTTGCATAATTTTTTTATATTATAAAAATAGTTTTTAATTTTTAATTTTTTATTTATTTCCATATTTTGTTGATGAGTCTTGTCAGTCAATATTAAAGATATGTATGTATGTCGTAATGCTCTCAGCAGGACATTCTGCCACGTGGCGGAATGTATTTCTTGGAGCATATTAAAAAAAATGATATCCAACTTTTTTCATATCCCATGAAAAATTTCAATATTAATAGATTTTGTTGGAACTTCTCTATGAAATTAAATGGTCATAAGAGTATTTAATAATACTTTCACTATTAATTTGATGATAATAATAATCATATGCTAAATTTAAGATAATAAATGATAACATATTTGGTAATTATTTTATTATTATATCATGATTGTTATTTTGTCGAACACACAAAAATAATTTGTCATTTAAAATTAAAGAAAAAGAAGAATCCACTCTCACTCCCCTACTCTCGCATTTCTTATAAAAAATATAAATCCTACATCCTATACAAGATGAGTGAGTATATAAAAAAATGTATATAATTTTAATTAAGATTCATCAAAACGGGTGATTTTATTTAAAAGTTATTTTGATGCTCTCATGTGAATCTTAAACAAAACGGTCAAATTTTAATTTATTTTATATTTTACTTTTTAATTTCTTAATATCCGATCAAAAATCTCTTTTGTCTCAATTGACTTTAGACAGTGTTTCAAAAGCGGGAGGTTTGGGCCAACCGCTTGTTGCCCTTCCAAAAGCTATGACTATCGGACGGCCCAAACTGCTCTAACGTAAATATTAGGAGACAGCTGAGGCATTTTGGTTTTTGGTAGTATGAAAAAAAAAAAAACTGGATGCCTTTTCCCCTTTTCCTTCTTCCTATTCAGTGTGACGCCCTGATCACAACTCCTCACCAAATTCTTGACATCGCCGGAAACCTTCATCGCCGCTGCCGCAAGTTACTCTACGAGTTTCTTCAAGATTCCTTTTATTCTGCTGTAGACGATTGAAGCTTATTTTGCCTTGTTAGGTCGCCGGAGATTCGATCATCCGTCCGGCAAACTCATGCTGGTAAGGCTGTTGTCTTTTCCTCTTGAATTGATTTCTTATGGATCTGGGGTCGATTTATTCGTCTTTCTCGATATGATTCTTAGGTCGGATTTCTTTTTTGTTCTTCATAATTGATATTTTCCTTGCTTCTTCAACCGTTTCAAGCTAGCAACGGAAGTACAAGATGAAGCCACATATATTATGGTTAAATGTAAAATTTATCTCATGATCTTGTGGAAGGATGCATGATTCAAGTGTTGATTTGGTGATTATTTGATTGTTGTAGGTGTTGTATAGGTGTTAGGGTTTTGGAGATTTATTTACTCCTTAGATGGTACTAATTGTTCATGTATGGTATTGGTATATGTTAGAATATCATGTAGTGGAAATTTTCCATCTTCACTTAGACATGATTGCAACAGCATTAGGTTCTTTTCTAATGTATGTTTATTATTTTAATTGCTAATGTAAAACTGGTTTGATGATGCCCTGTTTTTCTCAACTTAGTTGTTAAGATATCAAGGCTCTCTCTCTCTCTCTCTCACTATATATATATATATATATATATACATATATATATACATATATATATGTATACATATATCTATATACATATATCTATATATATATATATGTATATATATATATGTATATATAATATGAACTGAATATAAGAGGTTTCAATTGATTCCTTTGGATTATCTCGAAACATGGGAATCCACATTTTTCCATGAAACTAATTTTTCCATGAAGCTATTCTCATTCAAATCGTGACTAATTTTACAAATAATGGTTTAAAAAGACAATCCACATTTTTGCATGAAACTAAATTTCTCCTTATGGTCAGTTGATGTTACAAGGAACACCAAAGTGAGTTTAATTATAAGATGCAGAAGTTTGTTATTTCTTTATAGAAATTACTCTGCACTATAATGTTTGCTTACACTTGTACAAGCTATTTTGTTACCCACCTCTATCCTTCTGTTTTTTGTTTATGCTTGTACATTTTTCATAGATAATACTTATGGACCCTCAAAAAAGAAAATAGTACATATGGATGGCCTTTCTAGTCATCCTTTTGCCCTTCAAAAGAATTATGTGTTTAAAACTTCGAATGGTAGGGCACAAATGGAATTGAATCCTTTGGTCTTATAGTTCAGTTAATCAATTGCTCCTAAATGATCTTTGAAGTTCAAACCCTTCTGCAATGACCATGCAGCTCTCTATTGTTTTCTGCTTATCATAGTGTTCTCTCTTTTCTGCTTAAGTAAGCCTAAAGCTAATAGTTTTTTCTTTATTGCAGTTCTTGTTTATTACCAATTTTGATCTTTCTCTCTTGAGATTGAATTTAAATGCTATGCCTTCTAGTAAAAATCATTCCTGTGGAGCTGAGCCTTGAATTCAACATGCAGGTGACACAAACTACTTCATTATTATCGATTCTTTGTTTTAGACACCCACCTTTTGCTAATGTAACTATGATGAGGATAAGAACAGCATTGGTGAGTTCATGCAAAATCCCAGTGTCATGACTGGGACTGTGGGTAGTATCATGTCGGAAGACAGAGCAACACAGAGCTCCAACACAAATGTTGGATTTGTCGAAAGTATTGATACAAATGATGGCTCAGTTAAAGATGTAGGTGGATTTGATGGGGAAGAAATTAATGCCCATATTGGTAATGGATCAGAAGACTTAGAAAAGAGTATTGGTACTGCAGATGGATCATTAAGAAGCATCAGCTGCATTTGTGGGTCAATTGAAAATAATGGTGACCAAGATATATCATTAGAAGCTGATGATGGGTCAGCAAAGGTTATCACAGACGCATCCTTGAGTAATAACACTGCCCCGGGTGGTTTACTTGCTATGGAGACAGCTGAAAGTTCACAATCTGAGCCGAAGGGTGGTATGGTATTTCATTCAGAGGAAGAAGCTTACAACTTCTATAACACATATGCTAAGAGGAGAGGGTTCAGTGTCAGGAAAGGACACCTTTCTCGAAGAAGAGATAACAGTATACGTGATAGACATTATGTATGTAGTAATGAAGGTACTCGCCAAGAACATCGCACTCATGTTACTAAAAAGCCACGTCCTTTGGAGAGAACCAATTGCTTGGCTCATATAGAATTTAAAGTGAACCGAAGTAATGTCTGGGTGCTGCATAAGTTTGTCGATGAGCATAACCACCCACTTGCATCCGCGAATAAAATACACCTGTTAAGGTCTCATAGAAAGAAGATGCCTCTTGAACGAGCAGTGTTCACCACAGCTGATTACTACTTTGGAGCGAAACCTGCTCAGCTCCATGATAATCTGGCAACTACTATCTGTAGTTTGGAGAATGCTGGATTTCTTAAGAAAAACCAACCTAACTGCTTGAGCGTTACGAGAACTAGGGATCTTGAAAAGGGAGATACACAATTTCTTCTTGAGTATCTAAAGACCAAGCAGTCTGAGGATCCCTCATTCTTTTATGCAGTGCAACTTGATGAGAAGGATAAATTGACAAACTTCTTTTGGACAGATGGACGTTCAATAAATGATTTTTTTCACTTTGGTGATACACTCACCTTTGACACAACGTATAGGACAAGTAAGTTTGACATACCGTTTGCTCCATTTATCGGGGTGAATCATCATAAGCAAATTGTTATATTTGGTGGAGCATTGCTATTAGATGATAGTACAGAAACATTTACTTGGTTGTTCAGAACATTCTTGGCTGCAATGTCTGGGAAACAGCCGAAGACAATTCTGACAGATTGTTTTGATGCAATATCAGATGCCATAAGTATGATTTTACCTAATGCATGCCATCGATTCTGTTTATGGCATATTCTGCAAAGTATTCCAAAGAATATTCATAGAATTTCAAGCCGTGAAACAAACTTTCAAAAGGACTTCGAAAACTGCACTTTTGGAGCTAGCTCTGAAGTAGATTTTCGTAAATCATGGGATAACTTGATATCTAACCACCTCACAAGTAGTAGCTCATGGTTGAAAGATTTGTATGCAGTTCGAGAAAAGTGGGCTCTACCTTACATTGGCAATACATTTGTTGCAATCATGACAACAAAACAATGGACTGAAAGCTTGGAAAATCTCTTCAAGATCTATTTCTACAGAAAATTGCCTCTGCCCAAGTTTATTTCACAGTACTTCAATTCACTGATTAAGTTTCGGGAAAAGGAACTTTTTGAAGATTATGAATCTCAACACAGTAAACTGGCATTATTGGTTGATATACCTATGCTAGCAGAAGCAGCTGCATCTTATACAAGGATGATATATTCAGATTTTGAATATGAGTACAAAAGTCAACTGGCTTGTCTTTGTGAACCTATTGCTATGAATCAAACAGTATGCACCTTTAAGGTCACCATCCCCCAAAAGCAGAGCATTGGGATTGTTGAGTTTAATCCATCAAATATAATGATTACCTGCAGCTGCAAAAAATTTGAAACAATTGGAATTTTATGTATGCATGCGTTAAAGGTCCTCAACAACAACAACATCCTTTACCTCCCAAATCAGTACATAGTCAAGAGGTGGACAAAGTTTGCTACCAATGGGGCAACATATAGTGGACCACGATTGATGAGCGCTTTCACTGATGACCCATTAACTTTGGGATATAGCCGTGTTTGCCATAAGGCAGTTGCAATTGCTGTTAAAACCGCGTTATCAAAGAATGGCCTTGAAGTCCTGGAACATGGACTTGATAAAATCATAACACAAATTGAAAATATGTTTCATGACGCTCCATGGAGTAAGGATGATGTGGATGCAGTTGATGATATGCAGCAGAATGTCTTAGACGCAAGTACTATCTGCTTTGACGGTTTTGAATTTGCTACTAGATGATCCTTTGGGATATCTAAAGATATGGCAGTTCCTCCTGATTTGCTGGTTTATGTGCATGCCTATCTTTTGTATGCTAAATTAGTGATGACTGCTAGTTTCCCTGGTGGATTTACAGAGTATGATGAAACGAATTCCATGGTATATATTCCTGTTCATGCTGGATGGACTGATGAAGCTTCCACGCTCAAGTTTTATGCATTTAAAGGTCTGTATCAATCTCAAGTTTTATGCATTTAAAGGTCAGTATAATAAAGTTTCATAATAATTTGCCATTCTGAAAGGTTCTCATATGCAATTCCATCAAGTTTTATGCATTTAAAGGTCTGTATCAATCTCAAGTTTTATGCATTTAAAGGTCAGTATAATAAAGTTTCATAATAATTTGCCATTCTGAAAGGTTCTCATATGCAATTCCATCAAGTTTTATGCATTTAAAGGTCTGTATCAATCTCAAGTTTTATGCATTTAAAGGTCAGTATAATAAAGTTTCGTAATAATTTGCCATTCTGAAAGGTTCTCATATGCAATTCCATCTCACTTGACAAATGAAATATTCCTAGATTATTTTCTATCGTTGTCACTTTGCTAATCTAAAATGCATTTGATAATAATTTTAGATAGTGGTCTAGGTTTCTATATTTGGCTGTCTTCTCTATTGCTGGTAAGTTGGAACTACAATGAGGATGTACATGACTTCGTGAGTCATATATTATTGGTAAAGCATGCAAAGATAGCAAACTGATTAAACATTAATTTACGGCCCATACCGAGTTACAAGTTTTGTGGTTTTCTGTTGGGCTAATTCTATGTTTTCTTTACAATATATGAAGATTCAATACACTAATAAATTTACTAGATATACATGTCTGGTTTGAACTCGTTTCCAATATTCTTCGCTTTTCTGTTTATATAACGGAGAAGGGAGAAGAAAATTATGAGTGATTATTATAATCGGATGAATGGTATTCCCTTGGCAGTTTAATGTTGTCATTTGATTCATTTTATCTATGATGCAATATTTTGCTTTAACGATGTTTGTTATCAATGTAATGTAAGAGAATATTCTCTCTGACACACACAAGTCTTCTGAAGGGTTCTGAGTACAAGTCATTCTTATTCATTGCCATCATTTCCATGTCTCTCTTCACATACAAAGAAAAGAAAAAAAAATGGGCCATACACCAAAAGAGGAATCCATCCTTCACCTGCTCCCGGATTTTCTTTTTTTTTTTGAAGTTAATGATCTATTGAATTAGAGTTCCAGAATCATGATACATGATATCGAGGAGATCCGGTGGTGGATCTTCCTCCAAAAAGCAATTGACGTTGTTACAACGTGCAAAATTCGCCAAAAAATCAGCTGCTTGATTGGCTTGTCTATAGCAATGTTTCATTTCAAAATTACAGAAGCCTGATATAACGTTGAGGATGTCGTGTATAATGTTGCAAATCCTCCATGGGCATCTCGCTTTCCTGCGTATGATTTGCACCAAATTTTCAGAGTCGGATTCTGCAATGACTTTGTCAAGGCCTAATTGCCTACATCTTTTGAGACCCTCCAAAAGCGCCCATGCTTCCATCTCAAGGGCAGAGTGTGCTTTACGTGAGTATGCCCCTGCAACAATAAACAAAGCATCAGTTCCTCTAAGTAAGTAACCTGCTCCCCCAACCTTATCGGCTGCCAAGAAAGAGTCATCTGAGTTTAATTTAACCCAGAGGTAAGGCGGGGGCTCCCACTTAACTCTAATAGAGTTTTTGGGG
>LTAE01005216.1:11403-24405 GCA_001647135.1 Pontederia paniculata | reverse complement strand
ATATATATACATATAATATATATATATATATATAAATAGCCAATTGAGACTCAAATTTAGTGGTAAACCAGATAAATGAGAAATAACTAAAAAATTATCGTTATAGTCTTGTCCGAATTAGTTTGTGTTAATAATATTTATACCAGTAATTTAAAAAACTATAAAAATATATAAATAATAATTAGTTTGTGTTAATCCATTTCATCAAAGAAAAATCTCAAGGAAGTTCAGTTTGCTAACCATGACACATTTACGGCTTGATTAATAAATATCGAATCGGTTTACAGATAATAATTTAATTAATAAATAATGAAAACAATTTGATTAATAATAGTAATAGATATTGATAATATAATAATTTAATTAAGGATATAAACACACATAAATATAAATAAATTTAATGGAAGTGTATCCGATTTAAGTAGGATATACCGTGGATCCTATTCTGTGCATTGTCAGATTTGAAATATGTGATTAAAAAAATAAATAAAAACTATAAATTTTAAATAGATTATTTTTTCAACTATGATCAATGTACTCTACTTAAATAAGATACACTCCATTATTTTTTTATATAATATAAGTATTAACAAAATAAAAGTATTCGAAAGAAATAAAAAAGCATTCGAAAGAAATAAAAATAAACTTGAGTATATTGTAGTGGTATTAAGTAAACTTATCTTTTATATATAATTTTTTAGTTTAAACTACCAATATCTATTATTATTTTATTAGGACTTAATTAATTTAATATTAGAACGAAAGAAAAAAAATAATTCTGATCAAATTAATATATCAAGAAATATTAGTCTCTTTCTACTTTAAAACATCTATTATTAAAATTGTGTCGTATTTATAGTAAATATCTTTTATTGGTAGAGTATTGTCCTCGATTTCATCTAATCTAATTTACCCCATTTCAAATCACATACTTAATTATAACAGCTCTAATAAATTTTTTCTTCGCACATATATTATACTTAAACTTTGCAATGTTTATATAATAATAATAATAATAATAATAATAATAATAAAAATAATAATAATAATAATAATAATAATAATAATAATAATAATAATAATAATAATAATAATAATAATAATAATAATAGCTAGCCACCTCAGATTCATCGTATACACGTGGCAAGGCTTTTATTGCCTGGGTCCCACGAGGAATTCCCACCGTCTGCTAAATTACGCTTCCAACGGCCGTCTCAATCTTTTCATATTCCCTCCTTTTTATTTCCTGATTGAACGCCAAAAGTATAAAATAAGAAATCGAGGCAGAACAATAAAAAGGGGGAAGAGAGAGAGAGAGAAGGAATTTGATTCCCCTCCTTCGCCATCTCTTCAGGTAATCCTCGACGGTCTTTTAGTTCATTTCTTTCTCTCCGATTTCTTCTCTAGATTTTTTTTCTGGGATTTTTTCTTGATTTTTTTGGTCTATATATATGCATATACATCTTCACATTTCTTTTTTTATTAATTTTTTTCTGGGTTTTCATAGCGAAAGGATTTAGCTTTCTTGTTGATTTGGTGTTTGTTAATTGATTCCAGATGTCTGGACCGCTCGATCGATTCGCCAGACCCTGTAAGTTCTTCTTTATTCTGTTTCCCAAATGATTTGGACTTTAATCTCTTGTTCTTGCAGTTGTTTCTTCTGCACATGTTTCATGGAACCTCCAATTTATCTTAATTAAGGATAACATAAGCTGAATTATGTACCCAAGTTCGAAGCTATATTTCTCCTGTATCTGCAACACCTTGAGTGCCTACTGGTGCATATATGCTCAATTATATTGTTAAGTATTTGACAAGTGGATTGGCTTAATATGAAGCAGAAAGGAGATTGGAAAGAAAATATCCATACGTATGCATATTATTATATGTAGATAATGCAGTCTAATTCATGATTTCACATAAATGATGCCAATTTCTTATTTTGTCAATTGGAAATGATTGTCTATTAGTTCTACTTCGATAAGAAACCAACTTTGTCTTTCTCAAGATGTGCTTTATGAAAATTCTGCCAGGTCTTTTCAGTAATCATATTATCACCATCCGTTTGTATGCTGGAATGCCTAGAAATCCTTTGTATGAACAAGAATTGGATTGTTTTACCATATGTATGTGTGTTGTTATATGTACATAGCACAGTCCAATTCATGATTTCACATATTATTTTGTTCAATTAGATATGAGTGTCGATTAGTTCTAGTTTGATAAAAATCCATTTTTTTCTTTCTCAAGACATACTTTGCGAAAGTTCTGCAAGAATCACATTATCACCATCAACTTGTTTGCTGGAATGCCTATAAATCCTGTGTATCAACAAGAATTGGATTGTTTTACCTTGTCTCGTTGATTGTTGAATGTCCTGATCCAGAGCACGCATGTTCTAAACTATCATAGATATAATGTTGTCTAAAAGGACACTGGTTTTTTGTTAAAGAAGATTTCTAAATTCAAAATTAGTAGTATTTGAAAAAGTAATGCATCCACTAGTGGCTTAGTTTCCTCCAAAGGTCTTGTTGTAATACTTATTTGATATTTCAAAGCCCTCTGGCATAGAGGTTGAGACATGATGGTGCTTGGATTCCATGCTAATTTGCTTTGAGTTCACAGCTAATATTTTTTGGTGACTTATTCCATATTCGTGGAAAGCTACTTGTTTTGAAACCATATATATCACACACAATGTACTTCTATGACATTGAATCTTCGATCACAATTTAGTAGTCCTGCAGGCTTTGAAGGGTTTTCCAGCCACGATGAGAAAAAAGACCGGAAATCGGACGTGGACAACTCTGAAGATGAAAGGAGGTCTAGGATGAGAATTGGATCTTTGAAGAAAAAGGCTTTAAGCGCTTCCAATAAATTCAGGCATTCTTTGCGAAGAAAGAGCAGAAAAAAGTTAGATGCTCAAACTAGTTCTGTATCAATTGAAGATATAAGGGATGTCGAAGAGCTGAAAACTGTTGATGCATTTCGCCAAGCGCTGATGCTTGATAAATTGTTACCAGAAGGTCCTGATGATTACCATATGATGTTAAGGTCACGACTTGCTCTACACTTTTTCCCTTTTGGCTATTGTGTGTATAACATTTAGTAGCTCTAGGAAGCATCATGATCCTATTTTTTCTAGTGAGATGAGAGTATGATGTTGTTAATATGTTATTAAAGAGAATAATGAAGCAATATATCTATCTTATTCTACTTGTAGTTTGATTAGTACTTAAATCATTCCAGATACCTGAGAAGATGTAAACACTTTTAATTTCAAACGATCATGTATTCTGTGCTACTCTATCTACATGCAAATCTCATCCATCATTTGTTCCCACATTATTCTGGAGTGTAACTATATGGATGTAATATCCAGCTACCATCATATTTCCATATGGATTTCTGTACTCATGTTTTTGCGTCAATGAAATTGGTGGGTCAGTTGGTTTGCAGGGGTTGACAGGTCACAAAACCTTTCAAGTTTCGAATATGTCCATATTTATTTTCTTATTTATAATCTTTTAGTGGATTTTCCATGTTGGCTCTATTTCCCCAAGAATGTCCTGTTTTCACCTTTTCTAGTTGTATTACTTCTGTTGGTACTTAGTTTTGGCAATTTATTATGTTGGACTTTAAAAATGGGTTTTCATTTAAAAATCTAGCATAACCACATTTTGTTTACTTTTCCTGGTATTTTTTTGTCAAAAGTCATTAACTTTTATGGTTCTCTTTCCTTTGTGATTGCTTCTTTTGTGTTCATCAACTTATGGCATTTGTGTTGGCAGATTTCTAAAAGCGCGAAAGTTTGACATTGAGAAAGCAAAGAACATGTGGGAAGAAATGCTTCAGTGGAGGAAGGATTACGGTGTGGATACTATTGTTGAGGTATTAAACAATTTGTTTCTTTGTTCTCTTTCAAGTTTCCAAAGTTGAGCTCCCAGGAAAAATAGTGATTTTCATTAAATCTTGATTCTAAATAATCCAAATATAGAATGCAAAAATTTAGAATAAGCTACTCATCTTGGTGTTTGACTACTTCCTAAGTTGGATCCATTTGATTTTATTCTAATAACAAAGAAACCTTAAAGCATTCTCTTCTACTAAACTTTGTCTAATAATAAAAGAAAGAGACATCTCCTATTAAAATTCTATAACCAAAGGTCAGTAAGATATGAAAATTTAAGTGTAAGGTGTCATGGACACGATAGATGAATATATTAATGAAGAACAAAATAGGTTGGTCCGGTGCTGATATATTTGCACAGTGTCCAAAAGTACGATTGCAGGATGATCTCTTATAGACGAATAACAAACCATCATGAGAAGAAGCAAATCATTTTCAAATTTCTTCGATGTGTGTCTGTAAAGATAACCAAAGAATTATGTTGAATTCATTGACCTTTAAAATCAAGCTTTTGTCTGAAGCTAGTTTAACTGCAAGAAATGCATAAAACTGATATAGCGCAACCCTACCAAGTCCAATATGTCTAAATCTGACAGTGGAGTCTGATACTCGATTGCATTTTTTGTGTAGAAAATTATCTGGAATACTTCATGCTGATATTGTTGAGTGAAATCTTAGGACGCACCCTTTCCATCATGGACATGAGATCAATTCTTCTTTTTTCTTATTCTATAATGTTTTCACTTACTGCAGCACATTACTCCTTTTCTTGTTTGGATTTTATCATTTTAAATACTATTACTCCCCCTAATAGCTAAACTCTTAAGAGAAGCTAAATGCTATTTAACTTCTATAAGTTACAAATTATAACCTTCTTTAAAAAAAAAATATTAGAAAAACCAGAAAACTCAAAGAATACTGAATGGAGGTAGCTTCTCTGGGAATTGCCACTAGCTTTTAGTTATATATAGATGTTATCACTCCCCCTTTCATTAGAAAATGCTGTTACTCCCGGCATTCATATCTTGTACTCTTAAGCATTATGGAAAAGGGTGGTATTTTACTGTGGCTAAACTTTGTTTTCAGAAATGGACTAATAGCTATCATTTCATCAGGATTTTGATTATGCAGAACTGGATGAGGTTTTGAAGTACTATCCACAAGGGTATCATGGTGTAGATAAAGATGGCAGGCCTGTATACATTGAAAGACTTGGGAAAGTTGAACCACAGAAGCTAATGGATGTGACAAATATTGATCGCTATGTAAGATATCATGTGAAAGAATTTGAAAAATCCTTTCAGATGAGGTTCCCAGCATGCTCAATTGCTGCAAAAAAACACATAGATTCAAGCACCACAATTTTAGATGTTCAGGGTGTGGTATGTTATTTACTAATTTAATGATTTCATATAGTTATTGTCTCATATTTCTCCTATGATATCTGCATATGGTTCTGTATTTCCATAGGGTTTGAAAAATTTTACAAAGTCTGCACGAGAACTCATAATGCGGTTGCAAAAGATTGACAGTGATAATTATCCAGAGGTCCGTTGTTTCTTTCATACTTCTCTATTTAGGATCCTATTTTTTTGTTAGTGTCATAATCTGAGTATATGAGATTTTGATCATTTTCTCGACGAATTTCATATTCCTTTCCAAACTCTGCATATCTAATAGTTTGTATGTCTTCGACAGACATTGTGCCGGATGTTCATAATTAATGCTGGTTCAGGATTCAAGCTTCTGTGGAGCACTGTGAAATCATTTCTTGATCCTAAAACTACGTCTAAGATCCATGTAAGCGAGCTCTGTTTTGCCTGTTAGTTAATAATAATTTCTATTTTCTACTTGAAATTGTGTCAAAAGCAGGCTGATTATTCTGCATGACCAATATGTTTTTAGGTGCTTGGAACTAAATACCAAAGCAAGCTTCTTGAAATAATTGATTCCAGGTTTGCTCCTGTCCTTTCATGTTATCTTATTACCTCCTTCTCATCATTTACTTATATCAATCCTTAGACTTCTGCTCTGACAAGTCTCATGAAACCCCAGTGAGTTGCCAGAATTTCTTGGTGGCACTTGTACCTGCGCTGATTTTGGAGGTTGCCTTAGATCAGATCATGGTCCGTGGAAGGATCCCGAGATATTAAAGGTACTCTCTCTCTGTCTCTCTTTGTGTCATGTATACTAGCACTCACTTTTCCTCCTATTTGGGATTATTAATATGTATTGTATGCACTGCTAAGCAGATGGTCCTCAATGGTCAAGCACAATGTGCTAGGCAAATTGTTACTGTTTCAAATAGCGATGGAAAACTTATTGCTTATGCTAAACCGCAGTATCCAGTGGTAAGAGTAGAGTTCATATATAGCACATATCTTATATACAAATTATTTCTATTTGAAAGAGGCTGTTATTTCTGTTCAGATCAAAGGCAGTGATACATCCGCTGCAGAATCTAGCTCGGAACCTGAATATGTTTCCTCTCCAAAGGCAGAAAACCAATATATCCCTAATCCTCAGCTGGTGGCTGTCCATGAAGAGGTCAATGCTCATTTCTTTTTCTGACTGTTAACTAGATCCTATTGAGAACTTTATGTTCTTTGGTGTACTCAAAGCGTAGAATAAAAATGTGGCAATATTCAGAAAGAGATAAGACAAAAACTTAAGGGTAACGTCTAAAGTGTAGATTAAAACTTAAACGGTGACAACTGCAATTGCGATGGCGTGTGTGGAAGGATGCAACGGGACTTCGGCAACTTAGTGTATGTAATTTTGGAATGCCAGGTAAAATGGAAATGTTTGATCAATTGACACATCATGTCCAGATCCTTTGAGACAGCAGCGAGGTTATTATGAAAATTTGTGGGGGCATGCTAAATCTTTCTGGTTGCCTATTTTTGTTAGAAAAAGAATAGTAGAATCTTTTGCATGTGCTCAGTGATTAAGGGAAATGACCTTTGCCATTTTATTATGTTTCAGGTTATAGTAGTTAATGCTGGCTCTCCTTGCTCTTGCTTTAAAACTCAACTAAATGAACTTCCTTCGAATTTTCCTTTTTTGTCTTAAGATTCTATTTCTCTAAAACATTAGTCTTTAGTAATTATCTACATTATTTTCAATGTATATGTAGGATAAAACAGTAAATAACTCCATTCCTTATGCTGGATCTTCTGATTATGAGGAATGTGTGCTGCCCATGGTTGACAAGACCGTAGATGCAGGATGGAAGAATTCAGTCTCTGCTTCCTCTAAAGGTTTATTATTTCAGATATGATTTTGCTGAAACTAATACTTCGTACTCTATTTATAAAGTAAATTTACATGTCCAGCATGGTTCCATTTGAGTTCTTTTGTCGAATTTATGCTATGGATCATATCTCCTCTACTTGATCTCTGTGAATTGCGAACAGCTGGATAATGAAAAGAACCTGCTTTATAATCATACTTTTTATTTCATGATTCCTTCAGTTTGTAGTTTTTTTTCTTTCAAATATGAATGTTTATACTGGAAAAAAATACTAGGTAAAATAATAAGTTTTAGATGAATGATGAGTTCACATTCTAGTTCATTTATAGACATTGAACATGAAATAGTTTTTTTTCTTAAAAGAAAGAATAGTTACCTTGAACCATATTTATTAAGATAAAATTATATTACATGCAGTTTTCAAGAATAAGCTCAACTTCCCTAATCTCTCAAAAAAGATTTGCTAAGATTACAATGTTGTCCACATAGCATCTTTCTCCTCTGAAAATGCACCCATTGTGTTGTGTCCAAATTAACCACAAAAAAGTAAAAGGAGCTGCCTGTCGACTTCTCGTGACATAGACTTGGTAATTTGAGTCCTGTCCCCCTAATATGAAATTCCTCCAGAGATTTTGTGAAGCGTATTGTCATCTAATATGTTGTCATTATCTAGAATTTGTAAGCTGTCTTTACATATAAATTCCTTTGTTCCACTTCCACACATCCTTTTGTAAAACATTAGAAGATTTATTCTCTAGTCTCATTAATAGGAGCATAAACATGAATAACTAGTTAATATTTATAGATTCTAATGAATCTCAAAGATCTGTGAATTTTGCTAGTCAGAAGTTTTGTCCCATTTGAGAAGATCTTATATGATTTTAAGAGGACATTAACTCAAAGGCTGATTGCAATTCTTTCATGATTTGAAAAGGACGCTTTCTAAATTTCCCTGATTCAGGTTTTTGCATTGCAGCTGATTTGGTTTTATGGAAATATGAATTCGATATCTTTTTTATTGCAACTTCACATAGTTTGGATGTAAATTTCAATTGATTTCATGTTGATGCTATTTTAATTTTAAACAGTTCTTTTTTTGCAAAAGGAAAAGACGAGTACTGAAAAACTGACCATTTATGTCCTGGTACAAAAACTTGAGGAGGGGGGTCAACATGGGATAGTCTCCCCAAATTAGCTAAGTAATCAGCCACAGAATTAGTCTCGCAGTACACATGTTTTGCTGCAAAATTGCTAAGGTGATCAATGTAGGTCCAGCTGTCCACAATTATGTTTCACAGCTTCCATGGACTTCCTTTCGCAATATCTTTATTAAAGATATTTAGCTAATATGGGATTAGCAAGTAATAAGAGCATGTAGGTTTGTCAGTACTTTGTACTTGTCTTTGGTTGTCAGTTCCTGGTTGCTTATCAAAGGATTTTGGAGGTTGTGCGATGGTTTGCAAAGCTGGATTCAGCTAAGCATTTTTATCTGGGTTGTTGTATATGACCATCAGAAGTTGAAATCCACAATGTAAGGCTACTAAATCGTACATTGTTTTAGTGCCAAGAAAATCCCACATTGTGGTGCTTTTGAAGACAGGTTGCTAAAACTCTTATTCAAGCAACTTTGGTATCCTGGTCCACTCTCAAGTTAAATAGAGAGATGTCCTCTCTGTATGCAAGAAAATCCCACATTGTGGTGCTTTTGAAGACAGGTTGCTAAAACTCTTATTCAAGCAACTTTGGTATCCTGGTCCACTCTCAAGTTAAATAGAGATATGTCTTCTCTGTATGCAATGCTCATTGAGGATTGCCTCAAAATCTCTTAAAAATGTCAATATTCAAACTGCCATCTTTATGCCGTCTTTGAACCAATAGAAAGCATAAATGAAGTAACTTGAAGCAATATTTTCTTTTTTTGGTGACAATAAAATTCAAGGTGTTTTCATGTGGAAGGAAGGTGATGCTGGTGGTTGGTTGGGTGAGAAAGATGAAGGAAAAGTGAAGGAGTCGTAGCGAGTTACATTGGCAAATTATTAAAATATTACCACTGTAACTAGAGGAAGTAAATAGAGTTCCAGATAACTGATTCTTGGAATATACTATTTCTCTCAAAAGATGTTGGAAATACAAGAGAACAAACTATGGTTCATTATACACATCAAATATACAAAACTGATTTGCCTTGTTTTTTGCAAAAGTGAATATAGCAAATCTCAGACATCTTCTAAATCTATCCAGTTACCACTCTTAAATCATTTGGTTGATCTAGGGAAAGATGTCTTTTGAATCTTGATCCATTGGGTAATATGGTAAAATATGGTTTGAAGAAGTTATTTTTTAGATATGCTTTGTTATAATTACTTTCCAATTATTGCTGATTTGCTTTATTTAGAGGAGATATTTCATATCTCACCAATTACATTTTTTTATACATTTGGGAAGGATTTGGAATTGATTTTCAAGTGACTATTTTTTATTTCATATATGGGGCAATCAAACTTTGCCATTGACCTGTGCATTTGTTTCAGGAACCTTCCAATTATTTGACTTGAATAAGCATCCACAGCGAATTCGTGCTCACATAGTTGCATGGATTGTAGCTTTCATCATGAGTTTATACTCAATTTTCCGTACAGCATCCAGCATTGTAACCAGGAAGCTCCCAAATAATATTGTCGAGTTTGATACTTACTACAATGAGTTTACCACTGATCCTATAGCTAAAGAGGAATTTCGGCCTCCTTCACCCTCTCCTGCTTATAGAGGAGTGGATATTCTTTCATCTGTTCTTAAAAGGTTGGGAGAGCTGGAGGAAAAAATTGATACACTTCATGCAAAACCTTCTAAAATGCCTCATGAGAAAGAAGAGTTGCTTGAAGCTGCTGTGCGACGGGTGGATGCATTAGAAGCGGAACTCATTTCTACCAAAAAGGTAAACTTTTTTATATCTATTCCTGAGTTAAATTTCAAGATTTGTCTTAGGTTTATGACCTTTCAAAGAGTAACTGCTAGTGTCTACAATCATGATTACTCCTCATTATGATGTGAAAAAGTTAATATAAGATGAAGTCAAACGATATATATCAAGTCTTTGAATCACAAGTTTTAAATTTTTACTTTATATCTATGGATATATGCAAATAAACTACTTACTATATTTTTGCCCAGAAGTGTGCATCCTCATAAAGAAAAAAAGAATATTTTGAGTAATAGTCATTTAAGCACAAAAGTTTATGCCATTCTAAAATCTATGTATCGTTTCTTGGATGACAAGTAGGTACACAGATTCATTTTCCTAACCAATCTTGAAATAGTCTTCTCATCTTTTTATATTTTTCTTGTTTTAAGCCTTCTAATGGGCGTGATTTATGTGAGGCTAAGGTTGAAATGTGCTTTAACATGTTTCTAATTGTATAGGCACTGTATGAAGCTTTGATTAGACAAGAAGAACTGCTGGCATATATTGATTGGCAGAAGGAGGCTAAGTTCCAGGTAAAAATTCTTTTATGAAAGATCATTTTTATTTATTTGCTAGCGGATCTTTTAGTAGAAACTACTTGGTTTTTTGTGATAAACATTTTTACTGGTTTCTCTGACCTCAGTTCATTTGACATATTTCAACTAATCTATTTGGATTGGAGACCTAGTTTCTTTACACATAGAGAGACCATAAAGGAACCATTTGGATTGTGGACTAGACCCGGAACAAAGTCTTCTTTTCATTTATTCTGCCAGGGGCTGGTCGGCCCCATCGACTACGGTTCACGTATTGGAACACCAATTTTTTTTAATGCTATTAGATTTATTTAGTATATGTAAAAACTTTATACTCCAAAACAGAAACTAGATACTATTTTGAGAAAGAAATTGTATTAGTATAATAAGGTTACTTTTGGTGTCATTCATTTATAGTATTATTTTAAATATTCTTTTAGTGCTATTAAAACTATTATAAACTTAATTTTCTCTTACTTTTTTTCTTTCATTACTATAAATAATTAATTCTCTTAATTTAATTGATATTATCTATTTTCTTTATTTCAATATTCTTGTGAGATATAAAAGGATAGGGCAAAGTCATTTTTTTAAAATTTACGCTTTCATATTCTCGTTTCAGCCTGATACTATATGTATAAAGAACTTTTTAGTTCCTTGATAACTAAATTTTCATCCAACCAAAACTTTTCAAATCAATGAGGAACAACCCTATTCTTGAGGATGCATGTTCTTGTCCATGGAACAACCCTTTAACATCCAAATGACCCTAAAGAGATTGAGATTATGATTTACGAGGCTAATTCCATTCATTTGGGTTTACTACTATTCCATATTTATTTTCTTGCTTTGATGTTTGACTTTATATAATGAACTCTGGTTGCATATCTCACACAGTGCTTTTGTTTCCCAAGAAATCCATGAAGTATCCCAAAACTCTCGTGTCCCATTTCTTCTAGCATCAAGTTATTGATTAACTTCATAAATACAAGAGGATATACTGATCTAGACTTTAAAGAATTTCTGGTGTAGCAATTCTTAGGGATGAATATATGAATCACTGTTTACCAGATTTATGAAATACAAGACTGTGCATCAGAAATGGTTATTATGATGACACAATTAGATTTTTGTGAATACTTGATATGAAAAGACGAGGAGTTTCTTACTCATAACTGTAACATGTGATATCACTGGAGTCTGATGTTTAAAGAGGAAGCCCAAGGATAGTTGAGTCGATTGAGGATGTTTGATGCCAGTCGTTTCAATAAAAGAAATTATGTGAAAGAAAATAAACGATTTGTGTTATTTTTGAAATTTGCGGCGCATATGGATGTCCCACTTTGGAGAATCTCTGTTTATGGATGTTATTTGCAGGACTAAGCTGCAAAACCAGTGTCTTCTATAGCTCTAGAACATGGAATTCTAGAATCTACACAAATACATAGCTGTGACATCTAGAAAGCAGGAGATCTTGGACTATATATAACATAAGCATGGTATTTCAGCCTCTCACTAATAATTTTTCCTTCTGTTCTCTTTTCTTCAGAAAAAGAAACTCTGCTTTTGAAGCATGGCAGCCAGAAGCAAACCGTACATGGGCGAGCACTTGATGTAACAACTTGTGTATGTGTCGGGTGTGTATAATCGGTCGATTGGGTTTGAAAATCCTAGCAACTTCCTGTATACATAGATTGATAATATGTGAGTTTTGTTTGAAGAGACGAAACTTTTATGGTTATCTTGTAAGGTTTACTTCATCTCGTTCTCTAAGACGTAATGTTGTCATAAGCATAAGGCTTTTCCCATGTTCCTACAAGGTTCGTGCATTGCATATACTTGTTGCACATTTATATATTTCTAGATAAATATGATCCACATGCTTACATTTTTTGCCAGCTTAAATGAGCACCCGAGAGCAGGTAAAACATTTCTCTCCTAAATTTACTAAGGAAAAAATGAATGTACTGCTTAGTTAAGTAGTTAATACCATGTTATAAGACATTGAATCTACGATGAATATTTTTTTTCTAATTTTTTTGTATTCACTGTAAATTTAATATTCTATAGTAGAAAAGATAGGTAGCGTGTTGCTAATAGACGGCTTTCTTATGTCAATAACAGACATCCAAACATATAATTTTATCTTTTTTTTAAAAAAGAAAAGGATGACTACACGTTCCGGTGGTCATCCACTTGTATTAAATCGTGAGGGAATACATGTGTATATCAGAGAATTTTAAGGTGCTCCCAAAAGAAAAGATACAGAATCACCCAAAACCCCACTCTCTCGTAAGATTAGATGCACGATATATAGTGTTCTCACTCTAGCATATCCCCC
>LTAE01005215.1:16669-29286 GCA_001647135.1 Pontederia paniculata | reverse complement strand
TCTCTGAAGAAGTTCTTTTCTTTCCTATGAAAATTGCATTCTCATTTTCAAGTCTTCGGGTAGCCCTTTTTTGTCCTTCTTTTTTTGTAAAATAACATCTAATGAACTTTTAATATCTAATCGAACTTCTAAAGAAACCTTTTTGCATGCTTCAATATTTCCTTTAGTCCCTGCAAGATGTTGTTTCATCCTATTAATGTTACCACCTGTAACCTTCTTTTGACAGAACCCACATATCAAAATCTTCTTTCCTTATGCATTTGTTTCCTCGCTAGCATATTTTCATGCATCATCTGTTTTGTTGTCTTATTGAACATGCAATATAAGGAATTGAAGAATATTGTGTTGCTGATTGCGTTTGAGAAGACATTATTTCTGTTAAAAGAATAGAAATAAAAATTGTATAGTATTTGAGATTAAGAAAAAAAAGAAGAAAATTATTATTAATTGAGTAAAATTAAAAAAAATAACAAAAAAAATATATAATATTTTTTGCTCCTTGTAGATGCAAGGAAAATTGTGGAAACTATTCTCAATCCTAGTTTTAAAAATTTTAAAATTATTCTCAATCCTATGTAATAATATTAAAAATTGAAAAAAAGAATAAAAGTTAGTAATCAGCTTATGAACCCATGTATAATATAAATAACAAATTAATGACAAAAAGAGACTAGAAAAATGTAGAGCGTTCTAATTATATTATATAGTGCAGAAAATAAAAGTAAAATTAACATTATGTCAATCAGCCTCATAAGAGAGATCATGGAATAAAAAAATATGATTCATAAATTAAAAAAATGTAAAATAGCATTAAGAATGCCTAGACGTAAGTCCACCAGATGTTCACATGATACAAAACAATAAATAACACCATATGACACATGAAGGCAACATAAAGAAAAAAAGTTATAACTTTCTTAGTAGACGTAGGAAGATATTTAATGTCATCTATATAAAAAAAAGTTAGAGAAGACACCTTGCTGAGATCTCAACGTCTTGTCAAGCAAAGAGAAAAACAATTTTTTTTCTGTAAACAAGATGTGAGTAAAATAAATAATAAGGATGATTAAATATGGAGATGGCGGCTGATTTAACTTTTTTTTTGTTCTTATCTTTTTATTTCCAAAATTATCCTGGAAGCCCTAGCAAGTATTAAAAAAATTAAAATTATAATATAAGCTGGTTGAACCAATTAAGGTGGTCCAATCGATTTTTTCTGGTTCAATTCGATTTTAACTGGTTTTTTTATTAATTTTGATTTTTAACATTGAAACAGACCGAATTTGTTATTGGTTCACGGTTGAACCGGTTCGACCAACCGATCCGAACCGATTTTCAAAACATTGGATATAACTCTTTACCTCCCATATTAATTATCCAAATTTAATTAGTCATCATAATTTTTACATTACTAATTTTTTGCATCCAAGCCTAAGGGTGAGCATGAATTTGATCCGACCTGATCAACTCGGTTAACCCGATTACTTTTGGGTCGAGTTGGTCGGGTCACTACCTTGAATTGGGTCAAATTCGATCCGACCCGATTAATTTTGGATCGAATAACTGGTTGAGTGTTTAATAATCCAATAACCCAAAATTCGACCCAAATGATCCAAAATTATAATATTATTATAATAAAAATTATGAATTAATATTAAAATTACTTATATTTTAATAGTTTCAAGATTTTTATCATTAGTTTCATTTATTTTTATTTATTTTATTTTATAATATTTTAATTCATAAAAATGTATGAAAAAATTGATGTTAAAAATTTTAATGGTCCAACCCAATGACTCGATTCGATCCAATCCGAAATTTTTCGAGTTGGATTTTAATTTTTTTTTTTTGCATTAACCCGACCTAATCCGATCCGATATTATTATTTTTGGATAGGATCAAATTTTACCTCAAATCCGACCCAATCCGATTCATTATCACCCCTATTCAAGCCAATCTAAATTTATGACCATATGCTATAATTAATTAAATAATATTTTTTATTCAATTTAATATTTTTTCTCTTTTTTGTTGCACGACATTAATGGTCACTAAATAGAAAAAAACTCTCTCCATCAAATATCTTTCATTGAAGTGATGTAATGGCCGGATGTGAAAAGGTAATTTTCAAATTCTTTCCTCTTTCTTCTTCCCCGCTCCTAATTCCCATAGCAAAACACTAAATGTGAAACGGTAATTAGTGAATTACTTCTTAAATAATAATTTTACATCTTTTTCGATATATAACTAAAAGCTAGGTGTAGCTAACTATAATCTAGGCGTAGTCATAATGTTGAGAATCCATCTCCTTCCAACATTCCATCTACGAATTTCATAGTTTTTTTTTGAATTTTTTTATTTTAGGTAATCCTTTATTCTACTAATGAATTATGATAGCAATTAACTAATTAAATAATATTTTATTCATACATTCATTGTCTTCACATTTGATGTGACTTTTCACCTCTCATATTAATTATCTATTTAAATTAGTCGCCCTAATTATTATATTATTAGTTTTTGCATCCAAATCATTATGCATATATGACCATTTTATTTAATTCTGGTATAACTCTTTACCTCCCATATCAATTATCAAAAATTTAATTAGTCATCATATTTTTTTACATTATTAACTTTTGCATCAAAGCCATTCTTCATTCATGACCATATGATATAATTAATTAAATAATATTTTTATTTACTTAAGTATCTTTCATTTAAGTGATGTAATGGTTGGATGCAAAAAGGTATTTTCAAATTCTTTCCTCTTTCTCCCCCGCTCCTAATTCCCATAGCACTAACATCACATTAGTCTTGAAATTAATTTTTGTAAGCAATGAATGTGTAACGGTAATGAGTGAATTACTTCTCAGATATATAATTCTACATCTTTTTACTCTACATCCCAAATTTCATCGTTTACATCTTTTTTTTCCAATTGATTCTTCATCTTTTACTAAGCTCAATTGAGATAGGAAATGACCGAATATAAAAAAGGCCATTAAGTTATTTATTTTTCTAAAAGTCATCTTTATTCTTAAATAAGAAGGCAAAAAGTTACATGGTCAAGGTTAAAAAACTTTTGAAGGTTAAATATCTTAGGTTGAACTCAAAAGACAAGAATATTTAATAGTTAGAACTTGAAGGATAAAAAATCTTGCTTATATTATACCACAATGTGACTTTTCACTTCTCATATTAATTATCTATTTTCATTAGTCATTCTAATTATTATATTATAATTTTTGCACCCAAATAATTATGCAGATATGACCATTACATATTATTTAATTCTGAAATAACTTTTTTACCTCACATATTAATTATCCAATTTTAATTAGTCATCCTAATTATTACATTATTAATTATTGCATCCAAGCCAATACATTTATGACCATATGATATAATTAGTTAAATAATATTTTTTTATTTACTTCATCTTTTTGTCTTTTTTAATGCACAATATTAATGGTCACTAAATGAAAAAATAATTCACTTCATTCAAATATCTTTCATATAAATGATGTAATGGCCATATGTAAAAATGTATTTTCAAGTTCTTTCCTCTTAAAATTTTTGCACCCAAATCATTATGCATATACGACCATTACATATTATTTGTGATATAACTTTTTACCGTCCATATTATTTATCCAATTTTAATTAGTCATCCAAATTATTACATTATTAATTTTTGCATGCAAGCCACTACATTTATGACCATATGATATAATTAATTAAATAATATTTTTTATTTACTTCATTTTTTGTCTTTTTTAATGCACAATATTAATGGTCACTAAATGCAAAAATAATTCACTTCATTCAAATATCCTAGGTGTTGTTGGGGGCGGAGGAAAGAATTTTTACATCTCATTAGTCTTGAAATTAAATTTCGTAAGCACCGAATGTAAAATGGTAATTAGTTTCAGATATATAATTTTACATCTTTTTACTTTATATTTCAAATTTCATCTCTTTTTTGTTGACATCTTTTTTCGTTGATTCTTTATATCTTTTACTAAACTCAATTGACAGAAGAAACGACCAGATATGAAAAGGCCATTAAGTTATTCATTTTTTTCAAAAGTCATCTTATGTATTAAATAAGAAGGCAAAAAGTTACCTAATCAAGGTTAATAAACTTTCGAAAGGTTAATATCTTAGGATGAACCCAAAAGTGATGAATGTTTAATAGTTAGAACTTGAAGAATAAAAAAGTCGTGCTTATATAAGCCCACAACACCTAGAACTTAAAGTCAAATACGACAGGAGAAGCTCCTCAACATTGGACATTCTTGATGTTGCAGTCTTCTTCAACTCCACATTTCTTCGATCTATCTTGATGCTCAAGGTGTGAAACATGAACATAATTTTTCTTCTATCGAACTCAACTAATCTGCTATAACTACTATCACCTTAAAATTATTTTCTAAATGCTCGGCTCTTGCAGATTTGTAAAGGTCTAGACATGGGTTTCTTCATTTGAGTATCATTCATATTTAATTTATGATTTTTTAAACCAGTGCGCACACATTTTATTTAGATACGTTTAATTATTCATAATGTATAATGAAGTTCTAAGAATAAAAAGATATTAGGTTATTTCCATTTTTTCCTCTCGAACTATCGCGAAATTTTAGATCTATCCCTAAATTATAAAACTAGGCAGAAGTAGGTCTGAACATTTTTCGATCGGGCAATTTTATCCAACAATCAGATTTTCTCTTTTCTTAAGTTATTCTGATTTGTTAAATGACTAGTTATTTAATATATACAAAAGCTAAAATTTGGACTGTTGGAGATCATCCTCCTTGCTCTATTTTTCTGTGATTTTATTTAATTTTTTTCATCTTTCTTAAATTCAGGTTTAAATTGCATTAATGGCGTAACATATGTGGTTTAAATTGTATTGTTGATGATCATTTATATTCTCTTCCCAACGTTGAAGTAAATTAATATAACACTTGGCCCAAAAAATAATAATAATATAAGATAATATAAGGTAAGATTTAAAATAATATATGGTTAGGATTAAGATAAATATAAGTATTTGAGTCATAATTAAATTGTTATTTTCAAATTCTAATTATTCAAGGAAGTCCTAATCTTGTTCAAGTTTATTTTAGTCACATGCGAAGTTATACCTAAGGAGTACTAATCGCATACAAACTCATTCCTAATTCATCTAATTCTATCGAAACTTATTTATAAAGGATTTTAATCCAATCCAAACTTATTTCTAAAGTTTTTTAGTCATATTCAAATATCCTTAAAAATATTATTTGATTCAAATTCTAACTAAAGGAATTTTCTTTCCATCGTGAAATAGTCATCAACCTTCATCCTCAAGCATCCCACATCCCTCGAGGAAACGAGAGGGACATATTACTTCTCATAGACCTTAAGGTATATAGGGGATCTCTATATCGACAATTTCACCAATATAGACCCATGAACTAAAGTCCTCGTTCACGACATGTAAAGTATTTTTCATAATTGCGATTGAGGGTAAATTGTAACACCCCTTCCCATTCAAGAAACTGTCCACTTTAGGCCCTTGACCCGCACGAATTTAAAATGTGTCTTGAATGATAAGGAGGATAGTTACTTATAAGCTCATACCATCTCCGTGTTTTGTCCATGTGGGACTAACTTTCATTCTCATCATCTTGGTTCCTTAAAATCTTCCTCCCTTCAAGACTCAACGTTCTCGTTGAGGTCATCTTGTCCCACATGGTTCAAGTGAGCACGCGAGGTTGGCTCTGATACCTTCTGTAACACTCCTTCCCATTCAAAAAATTGTCTGCTTTAGGCCGCTGACTCGCCCGAATTTAAAATGCATCTTGAATGATAAGGATGATAGTTACTTATAAGCCGATGACCACCTCCGTGCGGCCATGAGGTCAAAGCGAACAATATCTTGAACGGGCTGGGGGTGTTACATAAGGTATCAGAGCCAATTTTGCATGCTCACTTGAACCATATGGGATGACTCAACGAGGACGTTGAGCCCTGAAGGGGAGAAGATTGTAAAGACAAAAGATGATGAGAATAAAAGTTAGTCCCACATGGACCAAATACGAAGGTGGTCATGGGCTTATAAGTAACAACCCTCTTTATCATTCAAGACACACTTTAAATTCGTGGGGGCCATGAGATCAAAGCGAACAATATCTTGAATGAGTTGGGGTGTTACAGACGCAGTCCATTATCTCAACATCATCGGAGTCGACCAACTCGACGACAACACGGACTGTGTTGGTCTCCTTCGTGGGCCGTATTCACCACAACTAAGATGTATGCTCCCTCTCACGGGTTGTGTTCGTTGATGATGTCAACACCATGTGTTATAGGATCTAGATGACACCAAGAGGGGGGTAAATCTGTTTATTAAAATTTTCGACAATATAAAATAAACTATGTTAGCAGAAGCACACAAATGCAAATGTAAAGAAGAGAAAGAGAATAAGCAAATAAACAACGATTTGTTGACGAGGTTCGGCCTAACTTCTGGCCTACGTTCCCGCTCTGGTCTTCTCGAGCTCGAGACCTCCGGAGATCACTAAATTCCTTCTTCAAAGGCGAAGGCTTCCTTACAACTTCTTCTTCTCCTTTCTTTCTCTCGAGGACAAGGATATAACCTCTTACAAGTTCACACTTGAACACACACTTCCTTCTATTCTGAATTCGTCACTCGAATGCTCAGAAGGAGGAACTAAGGCTTTTCACACAAGCTCTCAAGTTCACTAGCAATTTTGCCAAAGTTACTTCCAAAGACTCTTGGGATTACAATATATACTCTGCACAAAAAGACCTAATCTCTCTCTCTCTCAGAAAACTAGCCGTTAATGCAAGTACAGTACTCTTCACCTACTCCTCGGTCGTCCGCTTCCTCTGCTTTGGTCGACCGTTGTTCTGGTGAAGTCTTAAATTGAACTGTCGTCTGGTGCTCCGGTCGTCTACCGTTCACTCTCGGACATCCACAGTTCAGAGCCTTAAGCCTTTGTTCCTTAGTCAAGCTCCTTCAGTCATCCACCAATCCTTCGGTTGCCCGATCTTGACTTGTGCTAATTTATTTAACTCTTCTCTAGTCGTCTACTGATTGCACACCAATCTCTCGGACATCTGCTTCTTCAGTTGAAGTCCTCTTCAAGCTCCTTCGGTCGTCCGCTGATTACCTTCGATCGCCCGACTTGACTTGTACTTAATTCTTCAACCCATCTCTGGTCGTCCGCTGATTACCTTCGGTCGCTCGGCTAGACTTATACTTAATTCTTCAACCTATCTCTGGTCGTCCGCTGATTACCTTATGTCGTCCGACTTGACTTGTACTTAATTCTTCAACACTTCTTTGATCGTAGTTGATTCTCCCTAAATCCTTCGGACTTCATTTCATTCTTCTCTGAGTACTTTGTGCGTCCGCTCATTTTCCACTGAGATCCTCAGACATCCGCTTCTTCTTTACTCAGTACTTCGACCGTCCGCTCATTCTCCACTGAGATCCTCAGACGTCTGAATCCTCTACTGACATTCCTCTGACATTGATTGGACGTCCTCTGACATTCATCGGATTCTTTGGACGTCATTTACTTCTTCTGTCAGATAGACTGGTCGACCGCTGCTTTGTCTCTTCAGCTCTCGGACAACCTTTATCTCCTTGTCGGTCATCCGCTGATCCTTCGAACGTCTGCTATTACTTCACTTCAGTTCAGACTTCCTTCTGGTCACCCACTGCTTTCACTTCAAAGCTCTTGGACGCCCTTTGTCTTCGTCTTAAATCTTCTGGTCATTCGTTTTTCACCTTCGGACGACCTTTCTTTCTACTAATATTCCTTCGATCGTCTGTAGCTTTAACTCAAGAGTCCTCGAACGTCCTTTCTCCATCACTGACACTCTTCCGGTCGTCCATTATCTTAACTCTAAAACTCTTGGATGACCTATGTCTTCATCTTTAGCTCTTCGGTCATCCACTGTTCAACTTCGGACGACCATTCCTTCCTTAGCCGTATCATCATTGGCTAATCTTCATCATAGGGCGTCCACTTCTCCTTGGAGTGCCCGTTCTTAAACCTTTATACTGTTTACTTAGAACCTTCGGTCGCCCACTTATATTCATCGGGCGACCTTTCCTGTTCAACCTTGTCTTCAGTCATCCATCAAACAACTTTGGTCGACCACACAGTACTTTGTTCTATTTTTTTAGTCTTTGTTCTTCACATCGGCCGACCACTTCACATCTTTTGGACGCCCGCTGCACACTTAGGATTTTTTCCTTTACGTTTTCTCTGTGCATATGTCATCCATTCTTCAACCTCGATCGACCTATCACTTACTGAACATAAAAATTCCTGTCTTTCAAAAAGATCAATTCAACTGGTTCATTAATACAGACTAAGCTTCCTCACAAATTTGTGATCATCAAAACAATCTTGAGATCCTAGATTCAACAATCTCTCCCTTTTTGATGATTACAAATTTATGAGGAGTGAATTAGGGTTAGTTTTAAATAGAAAAATCATATAAAAATTTAACTAACCAAACATGCTCCCCCTTAATCATATATCAATTCTCCCCCTTAACTCATACATGTATTCAAGACATGTAAATCAGAAATGCTCTGTAGTTTATTTCAAACACTTTATCATTGATGAGCATACATTAGAAAAGAATATCTCGCAAGGCAGAAATCACCATGTTCATTTCATTTCTGAAAAAATAGAATGTCATGCAAAGAAAAATATCATTCATTACAATCATTCAAACTCAAGGTGTTTTTCAGACACATAGTTTGATTACAACACAAAATTAGCTTGCAATATAACTATATCTATCTAATTATTTCTCTTGGTCCTTATCCTTTTTCTTCCTCTTGAAGCTTTTTCCAAACTTCTTTTCAGAAGGAGAGGAGGTGTGGAGTCTTCAGCTACTTAAACATTTACTGCTTCTTCTACAATTTTGTTTATTACATCAACCATTAAGGTGTTGATTTCATTTTCTTGTTCAACAAATAATTCTTGGAATTCCTCTTCTATGCCATATCTGTTAATTGCTTCTTCATTAACGGTTTGACCAACTTGCATCTCAATGATTGCTTTGTCAGCTTCTTCTTCTTGTGCATAAATTCTTTCTTGATCAACTCCTACACTTTGAAGATCAACATCTTGATCACCATCTTCCTCTCTTGCAGTAACTTCTCTTTGAACTTGAAGATCACCTCTATCATCTTCTTCTTGAGCTCTCTGATCCTCACCCTGAGCTTCTTCTTTAGGAGCCTCCCTGTTTTCCTCCTCTTGAACCTCTTCTGCAATAGGTTCAAGTCTCTCTTCTGCAGGTTCACTCTCATGTTCATGTTCTGCAGGTTCACTCCCCTGATTGTTCTCTCCCCCTTTGTAATTATCAAAAGGAGGATGTTCATAGGGATCATATCATGTTGCCTTCATGAATCCATCCATAATCTCCCATTGTTGACAAGCTTGATTATGATGAACATCAATAATTTTACTGACTTCAACAATGTCAGACTGCTCTTATGCAACTTTCTTCAATAGCTCAAGAGCTTGACTCAGTTGGCTAGACATGGTGTTGAGCTGAGTTGACATGGTGTCCACTTTGGTGCATAGGGTAGTCCAGTCTGCTCTGCTTGGAGGCCATGCAACTGAGAATGAGGAGGTGCAAGCTGCAGTGGAGAGATTGCTAAATGACCGAGTGTGTTGCAGGGGGGAGTGGCAGTTGTGGAAGGATCTCTTGGAGGTTCAGAAGGGTGACACATAGTGTCCTGATACTTAGAAGCAGATGAGAATTCAGTGGGTTGGGGAGTGTCTTTGGTGAGTCCCTTTCTGATTAGGGTAGTGGAAGTGATCTATAATTTTTGGTGGGGAGGAGGACATCTTCATTGGCATCAAACTTATACCTAAGGACTTTGCGAGTCATGAAAGTGATAAGATTTTCAAAACATGGTCGAGCACTCTTGGTCCACTTATAATGAAATTTCTCCTTCGTCTTAATAATTTGATACATGATCAAGTTTCCTAGTGAAATCCTAGGTGTTGCAGGGTCTACAAGGTGTGCGAGAACAACGAGATCACGGAGATTCACTCCTGTAGTGTGACCGGCTCTAGGAAGGACTATATGAGTAATTATATGATGGACAACTTTCATGAAAGGGGATAGATACTTATGGAAAGATCCTTGAACAAAGGTGTCGACTTGTCTTCCACTCAGAGCTAGTGCAGCTTGATTTTGAGTGTAGATGGTGTGTGGCCAATGCATTGGAACAAGGTTGACATGGGGAAATTCGGGAGTGTCTAGAATTTCATTTAATTTAGACTCGGTGATGGAGAAGTGTTTGCCATTAAGATAGTACTTAATTTCCTGGTGTGTATCATCATAGGTGAGGTTTGCATAGAAGTGTTTTACGACATTGGGGTAGACTGTCTGATCGTGATTAAGAAATTTAATCCAATCGCATTGCTCAAAAGTCTCTTTTAAATCAGGAACACAAAAGGTCGCCCGTTGAGTAATTTCCAAATACGATGATGATTAAGGGTGACCCACTATATGTATAATGTTCGCAACATCGGTCGCCCGAAGTAAATGATGGGTCGACCAAAGTAGGGTGATATGTTAAGTCATGGTCACAGTGATCGTCCTATGATTTCAGTGGACGACCTTTGAATGCACTGATCTTAGGTTATGAACTAATTTCGATCGTCCGGAGCAAGAACGACGGACATCCGAAGTCCTCAGCATTATAAGATGTTCAAAACATAGGACGCTCTTGGTTTGTACATTGGTCGACCGATCGTTGATAGGAATTTGGATTGGTTGCCCGAAGCTATCAATGGGCGTCCGCTACTTGAGATATTGTATTTGATAATTTATTACGAACGCCCGAAGACTTCCAGGGGATGCTCGCTGATTGGAATCACTAGATGTCAATAATGTGTTTCGGACGTCCAAAGTGTGAGTAGTGGTCATCCGAAGTTAACCTGATACTTAGTCACCTTATCATTTTCTATTCAAGATCCTTTATATTTCGACTTAGGGTAGATATCTAGGAGAAAATAAAGATTTGTCATATATGTGTTGTGCAACACAGTCGATTTACAACTTTATTAATCAGTGATACTCACATAAGTAAGTCACCAATAAGTTAAGTTATTTGGTTAATTCCTAAGTCCAACATTCCAATTTCTCTTTTTAGCATATTAAATCTATCTTCTCCTAGATACTTTGTGAAAATGTCAGCTAACTGTCTCTCAGTTGGAACATGTTCTATCGAGATGGTTTTGAGTGATACATTTTCTCTAATGAAATGATATCTTAAGTCAATGTGTTTGGTTCTTGAGTGTTGTACAAGGTTCTTGGTCATTTCTATTGCACTGGTATTATCACACTTTAATGTTATAGTTTCAACTATTATGCCATAATTAGGAGTTGTTGTTTCATCCACAGCAGTTGAGCACAACAGCTTCCAGCAACTATATATTCAGCTTCAGCTGTGGACAGTGCAATTGAGTTTTGTTTCTTATTGACCCAAGATATTAGTGAGCTGCCAAGAAAATATCACATATCACTAGTACTCTTTCTATCTACTCTACATCCAGCAAAGTCAGAATCAATATAGGCATGAAGATCAGATAGAGAGTTTCTATCATATCATAAACCTAAGTTTGAAGTGTTTTTAGGTACCTCAGAATTCTCTTTGTGGCAATCAGGTGAGAATCCTTGGGATTGGCCTGAAATCTGGCACATAGACATACACTAAACATAATGCCTGATCTAGAGGCAATCAGGTATAGAAGGCTTCCAATCATGCCTCTGTATAATTTCTGATCCACACTCTTTCCTTTCTCATCATTATCAAGTTTAGTAACAGTGCTCATGGGAGTGGAGCTAGGCTTACAATCTTCCATCCCAAATCTCTTAAGTAACTTCCTTGTGTATTTCCGTTGGTTCAGAAAAATTCCATCTTTAGATTGTTTAACTTGAAAACCAAGGAAATAAGTTAACTCTCCTACTAAACTCATCTCAAATTCTTTATGCATGAGAATTTCAAATTCTTTACACATTTGGGAATTTGTGGATCCATAGATAATGTCATCCACATAAATATGCAAACTAGAATATCATTCCCAAAATGTTTCAAGAATAGAGTTGTTTCTACTTTTCCCTTTCAGAACTCATTTTCAAGAAGAAACGAGCTTAATCTCTCATACCAACCTCTAGGAGCTTGCTTTAACCCATATAGTGCCTTAGAAAGCTTAAACACATGATCTGGGTGCTTTGAACTCTCGAAACATGGTGGTTGTTCTACATAAACTTTCTCATTTATGTATCCATTTAAAAATACTGATTTCACATCCATTTGAAACAACTTAAAATTCTTGAAGCAAGCAAATGCTAAAAGAATTCTTATTACTTCTAACCGAGCAACTGGTGCAAAGGTCTCATCAAAGTCAATTCCTTCAATTTGAGAGTATCCTTTTGCAACTAGTCTAGCTTTGTTCCTAACTACAACTCCAGTTTCATCTAGTTTATTTTGAAAACTCATTTGTTCCAACTATGGGATGATCCTTAGGTCTCTTAACCAAATTTCATACTTGATTCCT
>LTAE01005215.1:0-13608 GCA_001647135.1 Pontederia paniculata | reverse complement strand
GCTCTGATACCAATTGTAGGATCTGGATGAGACCAAGAGGGGGGGGGGGTGAATTGGTGTATTAAAATTTTTGACAATTTAAAACAAATATCTTAGCGGAAGCACACAAATGCAAATGTAAAGAAGAGAAAGAGAACAAGCAAACAAACAACGTTTGTTGACGAGGTTCGACCTAATTTCTGGCCTACGTACCCGCTCCGATCTTCTCGAGCTCGAGACCTCTGGAGATCACTAAATTCCTTCTTCAAGAGCGAAGGCTTCTTTACAACTTCTTCTTCTCCTTTCTTTCTCTCGAGGACAAGGAGATAACCTCTTACAAGTTCACACTTGAACACACCTTCCTTCTGTTCTTGATTCGTCACTCGAATGCTCAGAAGGAGGAACTAAGGCTTTTCACACAAGCTCTCAAGTTCACTAGCAATTTTGACAAAGTTACTTTCCAAGACTATTGGGACTACAATATATACTCTGCACAAAAAGACCTAATCTCTCTCTTAGAAAACTAGCCGTTAATGCAAGTATACTCTTCACCTACCCTTCGGTCATCCGCTTCCTCTGCTTCGGTCGATCGCTGCTCTGGTGAAGTCTTCAATTGAACTGTCGTCTGGTGCTCAAGTCGTCCACCGTTCACCCTCGGACGTCCGCAGTTCAGAACCTTAAGCATTTGTTCCTTAGTCAAGCTCCTTCGGTCGCCCGCCAATCCTTCGGTCGCTCGATCTTGACTTGTGCTAATTTCTTCAACTCTTCTCTGGTCATCCGTTGATCGCACACCAATCTCTCAGATGTCCGCGTCTTCAGTTGAAGTCCTCTGTCAAGCTCCTTCGGTCGTTCGCTGATTATCTTTAGTCGCCCGACTTGACTTGTACTTAATTCTTCAACCCATCTATGGTCGTCCGCTGATTACCTTCAGTCGCCCGACTTGACTTGTACTTAATTCTTCAACCCATCTCTGGTCGTCCGCTGATTACCTTCGATCGTCCGACTTGACTTGTACTTAATTCTTCGACACTTCTTTGGTCGTCCGCTGATTCTCCCTAAATACTTCGGATGTCCTTTCATTCTTCTCTGGGTACTTTGGGCGTCCGCTCATTTTCCATTGAGATCCTCGGACGTCCGCTTCTTCTTTACTCAGTATTTCAGCCATCCGCTCATTCTCCACTGAGATCCTCGGACGTCCGAATCCTCTACTGACATTCCTCTAACATTCATCGGACGTCCTTTGACATTCATCAGATTCTTTGGACATCATTTACTTCTTCTGTCTGATAGACTGCTCGACCGCTGCTCTGTCTCTTCAGCTCTCGAACGACCTTTGTCTCCTCATCGGTCTTCTGCTGATCCTTCCGACGTCTGCTCATTACTTCACCTCAATTCAGACGTCCTTTCAGTCGCCCACTGCTTTCACTTCAAAGCTCTCGGACGCCCTTTGTCTTCATCTAAAATCTTTCGGTCGTTCGCTTTTCACCTTCGGACGACCTTTCATTCTACTAGTATTCCTTTGGTCGTCCGTAGCTTTAACTCAAGAGTCCACGGACGTCACTGACACTCTTCCGGTCGTCCATTGTCTTAACTCTAAAACTCTTGGACGACCTATGTCTTCATCTTTAGCTCTTCGTCGTCCACTGTTCAACTTCGGACGACCATTCCTTCCTTAACCGTATCATCATCGACTAATCTTCATCATAGGGCGTCCACTTCTCCTTGGAGCGTCCGTCCTTAAACCTTTGTACTATTGACTTAGAACCTTCGGTCGCTCACTTATATTCATCGGGTGACCTTACTTGTTCAACCTTGTCTTCGGTCGTCCATCAAACAACTTTGGTTGACCGCTCAGTACTTGGTTCTATTTCTTCAGTCTTTGTTCTTCACATCGGTCGACCACTTCACATCTTTTGGACGACCGCTGCACATTTAGGATTTTTTCTTTATATCTTCTCTGTGCATAGGTAGTCCATTCTTCAAACTCGGTCGACCTATCACTTACTTAACATAAAAATCATGTCTTTCAAAGATTAATTCAACAAGTTCATTAGTACAAACTAAGCTTCCTCACAAATTTGTGATCATCAAAATAATCTCGGGATCCTAGATTCAACATGTGTGACCCGGGCCGTATTACACTTGAGCGTCGGCTGCGTCACCGAAGGTAAATTGAACGCGGGTTGCGTCGCCTTGATCTCATAACACACGTTCATGACATGAACCGGTCCTTTGTCAACACGGGTCGTGTCCTGATTGAGAAAGGTAGTCGATGAACTTCACAAGGAAAGGACCATGTCCTGATTTAACACTGGTCGTGTCCCGATGGAAATGGACCGTGACCGACAGGACGCAGACCGCGTTTTCGCTAGCAAGTTAAATTGTTCTTGCCTTATCGTATTTACTTTATTAAGTATTGATTGGTGCAGTATAAAATGTAGACTTCCATTATAATAGGATTTAAAATAAATATTGCATGTGATTGAATTGAGTCATGAATAGGTTGATTTATATTACTAGACTATTTTATTGAGTTTTATTTTAAAGTTATTGCTCCCACATATTGTTGGTCAATCTTTGGGTCAAAATCAAGTCAAAGAAGTACTCTCGTAGGGTCTCCAAGTCTATATTCTGCCACGTGGCGGGGTGTGTATTTGGGGGCGTTACACAAGGTATCAGAGCCTAACGAGAGACACTTCTTAGTTGTTTCTAAATGAATAGAGTCCATGCGCAAGCATCACAAACAGTCACAAAGCCATCAAAGAAAATTGTAGGTAATGTTCTAAGGAGGTTATCAATACGGAAGTTCTTGTTTAATATTTTCTTACTTGTTGTAAATGCAGATGGATCCAAGACGTCTCATTGATTGAAAGACAACAAATAGAGAGAGGGTGTGATTGGCTGATGCGTAAATTCACACATGTAAAAATATACTCGGCAAGTGTACCGATCGATCAAGTAATAAGAGTGAATAAGAGAGTTGTCGATCCCACAGGGACTAATGAATTAAAAATCCGAAATCTTATTTTGAAAACTTGAAAAGATAAATTTTAATAATTGGTTGTGAGAAGATAAAACAGAAAGATAAGATAGAATCAGTAAAAGATAAAAGATAAAATTTAAGTTTTTAAAAGATAAAGAGATAAAATAGATTAGGTTGTTTTTGAAAAGATAAAACAGAAAGATAAGATAGAATCAGAAAAAGATAAAAGATAAAATTTAAGTTTTTAAAAGATAAAGAGAAAGTAGATTAGGTTGGTTAGGGATGAGAGTCTGTTAACCACTGTTATCTTTTGAAATTAATGAAACATCTAAATGTTGGATGGCAGAAAGATTGATTTAAAATTATAAGACTTCGGAAACGGATGACTTAACTACTTTGAAAATAATTAAAACTAGGAATACGTAAAACGTTAGACCCAAAATCAATTACTTTGAAAATGCAATAAAATCAAATCCTAAATTGCTAGGCCTCTTTCGAGTGAATAGCAACCCACAACCTAGGAATTCTGGAAACAGATAGACCTAGGTCCTTGAATCTGATCACGAAATTCCAAGAAAAACTATCGGAAAATATGTTGCCGGAAACGGCCCGCGTTGGCCAAAACGGACCGCGTCGGCTTTGTTAAAAACGCGGTACTGATAGAAGAGAGAGAATACGGTCGAGTCTAAGAGGATCACGCCCGCGTTCTCTCAAATAAAAACCGATTAAAATAATAAGAAAATGGCAGAATTGAGCGCGTGATCAACACGGCCTGAGTTGTCTTCAAAATACACGGTCGAGTCCTTAAGAGGATCACGACCGCGTTCGATAAAAATATAATAAAATAATCAACGTTGGCGTATGGCTCGGAAAACGAGGAGAAGAACACGGCCAGAGTCTTGAAAAGGATCACGGTCGCGGTCTTTCGACGATTAAAATATTCGCGAAAATACGCAAAGAGAAAGCAGAAAACGACCCGTGTTGATGAACACGGCCTGTTTTCTTCTCGGCTGAAAACGCAAATTCAATTATAAAATTTAGATTAAAATCAGATACGAAAAGTTGAGAATAACACTAACCACATAACACGATTAATATCAATAAACTACTCATCAAATTAAATCAAATATTCAGATTCAAGTTCATCCAATCATTAAGCATAAAATAATCCAAAATACTAACAGGGTTTACAAATTCTTCCCTTAGGACTTCGTCGTCTTCGGGTCTCTTCCTCTCCAACTAGAGCTTCAGATAGAAAATTCAACTCTAAAAGCAGGGATCTCTCTAGGGTACATGGGGTCTTATTTATAGGCAAAAGTTGACATGAAGACCCTAAATCGTACGGTTAAGATTAAATCTTTTAACTTAGAGGAGAAGGAATATTTAGGAGTCGTCCGATCGGCCGAACCACCTTTTAGGGTGACAACACGGTCCGTTTTGTTCCAAAATGGCCCGAGGTGTGCTGACATGGAGTTTGATTCCTAGTTGATTGCGAACACGGGCGTGTTGACGTCATCACCGACACATGGCATCTTCTGAGTGGCTGAGCCAACCGTTTTGACGTGGACACTGTCGTGGTGATGATCTGACGTGGTGGCCGAAAACGGTCCGAGTGGACGAAAACAGTCAGAGTTGAGAACCGAAATTGCATTCTGATGTTGACGGGTCGGACACGGTCCACTTTGAACAAAAACGGCCCGAGTTGGTCGTAGAATTCCTTTACGCCTTCGCAGTTTGATGTTTACTTCGAATTCTTCGCAGTTTTGAGCTTGTTTTACTTGAAAATCACACCAAAGAGAACATTTGGGTAGTTTCTGACTCATAGACAAAATGTAATGAATAAATTACTAAATTAATAAAGATGCGACACAGAGATGCGACCATGCGAGGCTACCAAGATGAGCGACCATGCGAGGCTACCAAGATGCGACACAGAGATCTGGCGAAGAGAAGGCGAGACCGCGAGACCTGGTGTAACAATCTTTCACAGGCAAAGAGAAGGAAGCAGCCACCAATTTTTTTGGTTTCATGTTTCATGAGGGAATTCCATAATGCAAACCCTGGTTATTTTCTATCCAGTAATACCCTCGTATGCAAATCAATATTACCATTTTTTAAGCAGAACCTAAACTCAGAGATTTTACGAGTCAACTCGAACGATTCAACCGAGTTAACCGAGTTCACCGAGTTGACTCGTGGCTCAATTCGAGTTTGACTCAATTTTCGAGTTAGCTCATAGTAGAGTCGATTTAGGGTCATGGACTCTTAAACTCGTAGAGTTTAAGAGTTTGACTCACGATATTAACAATCTTGATCAATGCTTTTGTTTATTATGAAGATAGAGAGAGTTTGATGCGAAATATAATTTGATAGCTCGATGCGACTGGTAACCTAGTATTTGATGAGAAAAATCACACACTAAATACTCAACAAGTATATTGGTCACACAAGTAATAAAGAGATGAGTAAGATATCATTCTTACGAGGACTGATGAATTTTAAACTCTGAAACTTTATCTTGAAATTTGAATAAAGATCTTAAATGAATTAGGAAATATAAAGAAAATATGACATAAGAAAAAAGATTGAAAATAAAGATAAAAATTGATCAAAATATAGTTTTATTAGGATTTTGATTTTATTTCCCCATAGTTATCTCTTGGAATAAAAGTTATAGTTGATTTAAATCTGACTTTCTGTGATGGTAGAGTTGTGCTAAAAGTATAGGACTCCTCTCGGATAACCTCTTAATTTAATATTAACTTGAAAATGTTTAAACCAAATCAATTTCAAATTAAATTAAAATAAGATGCAATAAACAACAAACCCTAAATTGTTAAAAACCTCTCGAGTGATTAACAATCCACAAACCTCAAATTCCTTTCGAATAGATGGAAAATACTTACACCAAACAAACTCGGAAGCGACTTATAAAAATCAACAAAAATGGACCGCATCGGCAAAGATCACGTCCTGCGTTCGACGATGAAACACACAGATGAAAATGTCTAAAAAATGAGACAACAAAATGGGGGCATAAAACGAGTTGTTTTCAAAGGAAAATAGACCATTTTAACCAAGAGAAATATAATATTCAACAATCCGAAATCCGATTTTAGAGAAATTTCCTTAGCACTATCTCTCGATTAAAATCAATGAAAATATCAATTAAACGATTAATAATCAGAAATAAGGTGCAAGTTCATAGAAATTTAAAATATAATGATAATCCAAATAATAATTAGGGTTCAACAGAATTTATCCCTAAATACAAAGTAAAATAATTCTAAGCCTAAAAAAGTAAGAATAAAAAATAAACAAAATCAGTAGAATTTTGTTGTCTTCTACATCTTCAATTCGGGCTCCTCCAAAAATTGACTTCTCAGCTTTTCAGAAATATGTAGAAATATGATGAGTCTTTTTCTGTCTGATATGTTCTTTTGGTTGAAGAAAGGCCTATTTATAGGGTGAAATCAGAGGTAGAACTTTGAATCAGACGGTTGCAAAGAGTCTTGAATCAACACGATTTCATATCAGCCTTCGGATCGTGCACCGACTTAAATGTGAGAGAACACGACCCACTTTGAGTAGTAACATGGCCCATTTTGAGTAGTTGATGGAGTTTGAGTAGGACACGATGTTGAACCCGGCTGGTGTTCATTTCTGATGTAACACATGGCCACATCTGAGATGTCGATCATATCCGTTTTGAGACAGACATGACATGAACACAAACAACTCTTGATCAACCAAGAACACGATCCGTTTTGATGTGGACATGGACCGTTGTGGTGTTTGATATGTGATCTCTATAATTGCTTGAACACGGGCCGTTTTGTCTCTCGACACAACACGTTTTGCTCCACGATTTTCAAGTGTGTGACATGATTCTTCCCTTTCTAGTATTCACCATGAATTAAGCTGATTTGGCCTGAAAATTGATAAGAAATAACACTTAGGTAGAATCTGACTCATAAATGAACAATCAACAAAACTATATTGAATAATGTATGAATTAATGCAAAATTATACGAAAATGACATGAGATGAATACGTGCAACATGTATATTTTTGCTCGCATTAATATTGATTCAATATCTTAATATGTTCGATACGATTCAATAGTTCAATATGCTTCATTAGCTCAATGATACTCAATAGTCAAAAGTATTGTTGCTTTGAGAACATTCTATATATATCAATGAAAGTTGGTTTTCAACTTCTTAGTAACTTCATTAGGAAGAGCTCTTCAATTTTGTAGGATACGTCATGCAAACAATACAACCCAATGTCAATGGTTGGTGGAGGATTAGGCCACGACAAGTGCCCTCTTAAGCGAAGAACAAGTCACGCGCGTTTAGTGAAGTCTTTATCAATAAACAATAACAATGAACAGTGTCACATTGGGTATATCATGGTGACCCTTAGTGTTTAGATTTTATCTTGTAAATTATTCATTGTCTTTCAGTTTGATGGATTGAAGATTTCAATGAATTAGTAATCCAATAAAAGTTTGATAAAAGTATTGAGTGACTCTGATTCTATGTAGAAAAATCATAAAGAGAAATTATAAAAATCCTTGATACTAATTATAAAGTCTAATAATTAATGCAAGAAAAGATTTTGATGATGCAGACACATCCTATGCGAAAATATGGAATAATAGTATAAGGATGGCATTCATATCATTTAGGTCTAATTACCATTCGGATCATTATAAGAATGATAATATAATTATAATACAAATAGTAATATTAAACTAAATTGATATTTATCTATCTTTAAAATTAGTTGGATGATCTCATAGATTTGAATCATCTTAGTTTGAAAGAGGACTCATCAAATAAATAATTAAATAAAACACTAACAGTATTACATCGAAATGAATAAAAATTATATATAACAAACAACTTACTCCTTCGGCCGAAAAAAACATAGCTTCTTGTTATCTTATGGTGTTGGACCATAGCCTTTCACTGTAACATTATGGTCCAAGACTATGGCAGTTTCTATTATATATCAATATGTACGTGCATTTTTGTATATAATACAATACAAGAAATGATGTTTTATGATTCACACTGTAACAATACTATGCATTCAAACAGGTCCTGCAGCTTCTATTACATATACCTACATTATATATAACATAATGATGCTGTTGTCTGATTCACACTGTGACCATACTTTGAATCAATTAAAGATAAAAGTAGCACATGGGGTTCAACTAACAATAATCTGCGACATGAGTTAAAAATGATTAAAGTCAAATGATGATGATGCACCAGTGACCATCATAACCAATCAATTTAATAATGAAAAACTAGACTGCAAGATGAAAAATAAATAACACGATCATAAACAAATCAAGTTAATGAGAGTGCTACAGCATGATTAAACAAGACAAAAATATTAACTCGACAAATAATATCATTATACTATCACATCAGTTTTTCTATGAAATATTAGATCAGTTTTTTATACATGCATTAGTCTAACGATAAGTAGTTTCGTTATTTTGAATCCGTTTAACATACCTTATTGATTTTGTTTTTAATTTTGAATTTCTTTCTTCGTTCTCAATCTTTTCTCCTCTTTCTTTTATTAGTCCGACGTCTCGAGGTCGCGGCGTCTTCCTCCTTCCTCTCGAGCTGCCGTGAGGTGAGAAAGAGACGTGAATAGGAATCAAAAGAGTAGGAGAAGAAGAAATAAAGAGAGAGAGAGAGAGAGAGAGAGAGAGAGAGGAACCTTATGGAAGAGAGGGAAAAAAGAGAAAATAGGTGGAAAGAGATTTAAGGGTAATTAATGGGCTGTTATCAACATTATTTTAGTTTAAATTTTGAATGAGAAAAAATCTTTCAAAAATAATTATTACTTTAATTTAATTTTTTTGGGCGCTACAAATCATATCAACGAGCTCTATTTGTGAATTGACCAAAATTATCAAAGATAAAAACACATAGGACATCTTGAAGTGCAAGCCCTCCAAAAGATTGTAAAGCTTCAGTGCTTTAATCTAGCAATTTTGCAAAAGAGTTAGCAAGATATGTTAACTTTCCATATATGTGTTTAAGCATGTCCAAATCAATATGGGACAAAAATCTATAATCGGATTCGACAGTAATATGTCTAAGGCGACCACATTAACACCGAAAAACAGAGTAATAACACAAACAGAATCTTGACCCATATTTTTGCTTCCCAGTTCCCACCTAATTTTCTACGTTAGTAAATTGTACCTAATTTTTCAGAAATAAATGAAACCTAATTTCCAATAATTGAGTTTATTGAAATTACAACAGATATTCGAATGCAAGAGTGAAAGAATCAGCGGCCACTCTCAAGAGTCAAAGAAATTCGGAGTGATAGAATTTTATTTTTCGCTTAAGAATATCTCGAGTTCGAATTCTCTAAATATAATTTTTTTTCAATTTTATCGTTCGAAATAATATAAATTAGTTGGTACTAATGGTCGTATACCGTAAGGGCAATTAAAGAAAAAAAATCAGCAGTTTGGCCTTTGAAGAGACAAGGCCATCATTCAGACTTGAAGACTCAACCAGCCAACTGTTCGGTGGGCGCATAGTACTGCTGCTGTGCAACTTTCATGAGGACCTCCATGGCCTGAACCAGGAGCAGGACTTCAGTCTGGTCCATTGCCAGAAGCATGAGCCGTTACCTTGGCCGCATGATCACCTTCGACTTGCTCCACAAGTGGTTAGACATTTTTCCTTAAGTAAGAAAAGGCTACCTACTTTTACTAACATCAGGAATGCAATTATGACATTTGCGGTCGTCTTCACTGCAAGTATGTTTTTCCCGCAAGTCAACTAATATTGATAAAAAAATAGCATGATTCAAAATAATAATATATATGTATTATGTGCGTGTGTATAGCAGTCACTAGTTCAAAGAAACATTAGAGGGGAAGGTATCGGAATTCTGCATGAGAATGCAAAGGGCTACTGGATTTGTGATACTCATCATAAACTTGTTAGCACCGTTGCCAATCATGGCGGCGGCAGTATCAGCTTCTCCCATCAAGAACCATTCTGGTATGTGTTGTTGTAAACTTTGGAAGCACAAGTTCTTACTACTTTGTGTTTGTCAACAGGATTTTCTTTTTTATTATTTAGAAGTACTTATTGTGCATTTTGGCATGGGATTCCAAAATATGCACAGGTTATATAAGTATCTCAATGTTTTCTCCCAAAATTAATGCAGAAGACACACTGATCCGAAACAAAACCATCGTAGACGGCCAGACCTTGATCTCTAGTGGAGGAAAGTTTGAGATGGGATTCTTCAGCCCTGAAAAATCAACCAACAGGTACCTGGGGATTTGGTTCTACAATATTTCAGTTCAAACAGTAGTGTGGGTCGCCAACAGCCCTCTCAGCAGTTCCGATACTGGAAAACTGCACCTCTCTCCAGATGGAAATCTAGTCCTATCCAATGAACACGGCAGAGCTTTTTGGTCGACCGGCACATCAATGAAAGGGACGAATCCAGCTTTGAAGATTCGGGATTCAGGAAATCTTGTCTTAATAAATAAGGCAAAAGGATCAGGCGAATTAGTAATTTGGCAAAGCTTTGATCACCCGACCGATACGTATCTTTCAGGCATGAAGGTTGGCGTGGACTACCAACACAACATATCCTGGCAGTACACGTCATGGAGGAGTCCAAATGACCCTTCGCCAGGCGACTACTGCATCAAGTTCTCAAATTACGACGTGCCCGAGATCCACATATGGAAAGGGTCTCATAAAATAGCTCGCTTTTACGGACCATGGGATTGGAAAGCATTTAATAGGTCCAATTACGTTTTTAAGATGGAGTTAATAAAAAATGTCTACGGTGGCTACTTCTCCGCGAGTCTGGAGAATCCTTCTACGATAATTAGTACACAGCTGAATGCTACAGGATCGCTTCAGGTGCTATATTGGGATTCATCACTCAACAAGTGGACATGCTTAAACAAGCTCCCATGGGATATATGTGATAACTATGCCACCTGTGGAGCTAATGGCATCTGCGACCCATCATCTAGCTCAATTTGTAGTTGCCTGAATGGTTTTGTTCCCAAGTCTCCAGGCAATTGGAACACAGGGAAGTACTCGAACGGATGCACGAGGGAGGCAGAAGCTCTGAAATGCTCATCATCAGATACATTCACATTATTGCACAATATGAAGATGCCTGATACTGAGGATGCTACCAGTGATAGACACATGAATCTCGACCAATGCCGAAAATGGTGCTTAAGGAATTGTAGCTGTACAGCTTATGCGGTGCTCGGAGCAACAGGTTGTGTAATCTGGCACCACAATATGTATGACATCAGGGAGAGTTCTGGATCCGGCGATGACCTATATGTTCGGAATCTTTCTTCCGGGAAAAGTAAGTATATTGGCAGTAGAAGATCAAATGATAGGAGATAACTAAATGATGCTAATTTAATTGTTTCATTACAAATGTAAATGATTGAAACAAATTTTGGATTTATGGTGACATAAATTAGCTTGCAGAGGGATCCATATACTATTGAATCATCATTGACCTATATATGTAAAGATTGAATTGTCTTTCTATGTAATGTGTTAACTTCCTTTTTCAGATTCGCCTGCTGGTAACAAGAAACGTCTGTTGGTGATAATCCTCGCCTCTACATTTGGTTTTCTTCTAGTTTTTATTGGTTTGCTTTTATGTCTCAAGAAGAGAACAGGACAGAATCAAGGTGCATTCACTATTAGTATTTTCCTGGAGTACACTACCACATTAATATTCACTTTGCTGCAAAATTACTAATTGGTGCCTTATTCAATGTAAAGTCATAGAAACTTCCATTATCAGAAGTGAAGGAGAAGATGATGCAGAGTTGCCTTTATATGATATTCGTGCAATACAAGATGCAACTAGTGACTTCTCCATCCACAACATACTAGGAAAGGGCGGGTTTGGCACTGTGTTCAAGGTGACTAGTGTCTTTCTTTCCTTTGTTTCCAACAAAAAGATGGAGCATCTGTATTGTCTTATGTTCAATCTTGTTTCCTTTTAAGAAATATAAAGATATTGTAGTTTATGAAATTTTATTTTAAAATGATTTTCAAGGGAAAACTAGATGGACGAGAGATTGCCGTTAAGAGATTATCGGAAAGTTCGACCCAAGGGTTAAATGAGTTCAAAACTGAGGTCAATCTAGTTGCAAAACTTCAACATAGAAATCTCGTCCAGTTGCTCGGATACTGCATTGAGGACGAGGAAAGGATGTTGATATACGAGTATATGGAGAATGGCAGCTTGGATGCTTTCATACTAGGTTTGCTCAATTCTACTTTCTTCATATTGGCTTATTTTTGTTTAAAGTAAGGTAAAAGTTTCCACAACTATTGACACGTCATTCTAACATATCTTAGATTACCATTTATTTAATGGGCTAACAATAATTGTTGATGGATTTGGTAGATGGACGAAACAATTCACTTTTGACTTGGCAAAAGTGCCTTGATATCATAATAGGAATTGCAAGGGGACTCTTATATCTTCACGAAGATTCAAGGTTGAAAATCATCCATCGAGATCTCAAGACAAGCAATATTCTTCTTGACAAGGATTTGAATCCCAAAATTTCAGATTTTGGAATGGCAAGAATCTTGAAAGCAGGGCAGCTAGATGATAACACAAGAAGGGTTGTTGGGACATAGTATGCATCATGAAAAAGAAAACTTCATGATATGGATATTTTAAATTTTCAAACATAAATAAGTCATATTAAATTATCATGCATTACACTATTGCTAATATGATCACTACTTTTTGCAGCGGATATATGGCGCCAGAGTATGCAATTGATGGACTTTTCTCGGAGAAATCTGATGTTTTTAGCTTTGGCGTGATAGTACTGAAGATTTTAGTTGCAAAAAGTTGCATATTTCTCACTCAAATACAACATATGAATTTGGTAGAGCATGTATGTGTGACAAAGTAGTACATTAATTTCCATGACGAATAAAACCTTATTTTAATGAACTGGCAATTGTAGGTTTGGAAACTATGGAAGAAAGATAAAGGCATGGAATTAGTAGAAGGAGCAATTGGATTATCTTCTAATCATGCTCACGAGGTACTAAAATGCATCCAGATTGGCTTATTATGTGTGGAAGAGAATAGCGAAGATAGGCCCACAATGCATAATGTGGTGCTGATGTTATTTGATGAATCCATCATGGTCCCTCTACCGAAGCAACCAGGCTTTTGCTATGACAATAGAGCTCTTACTTCTTCATCAATTGATATTGCCTCAAATGAAGTAACATCATCAATGATAGAAGGAAGATGACTACATCTTGCAACAACAAAGGCTTTGGTAGCACATTTTGTTGTACTTCTTTCGGTGTAAATACTTAAGCTGTGTTGGTTTCTACCATCTATTTTTCTGAGAATGCACTTGTACTATAAACTAAAAAGATCTGACGAAAGATCTTTCAACTTATCGCCCTTTTAATTGGTGTATTAAAATCTTTTGTTCTTCTTTACTTAATCTAAATGTGTTATGCGTAGCGGAAGCAAACAAGTACGAATATAAACACAAATAAAGAGAGAGAAGAGTAAGAAGAACAAACACAATTTGTTATCGAGGTTCG
>LTAE01005214.1:0-29296 GCA_001647135.1 Pontederia paniculata | reverse complement strand
ATAGTGGGAGTGCTGACATAGTGACCACATTGGTCAAGTGGGAGATTGTTATAGCAGTGACCAACTGTGGTCACTCGATCACCGAAGATTACGCACGCCAAGGCCAACGAACGCGGTGACGTCGAGGCCGTTGGAACGGATGCAACGCGGTCTCTGCGTGTACCCGTTGGAACGAATCCGGGCGTAACAGACGCGTAATCTTCTCGGTGGAACAGCCGCTGAATGGGGGCGGAGTGCAGCGTGCATGCAGCTATATATGTGTACCGGACGCGTGCAGGGAGCCCCAATCGCGTAGGCGAATCCCTCCTCTCTTCCCTTCTTCCTGCATCATTAATTTCATTCATCGAATATATTCATTGACATATATAAATTAAAAAATAATTTACACATCTATTAATTTTTTTTATTTTATTAAAGATTTGTAGGTTGTGTTCGTTTCGATGGAAATAAGTTGCAACAAAATACTTTTCAAATAAAAGAGTTTTTGAGATTTTGTTAATGTTTAAAGCATGCAATTAATATTTTACATGCAGAAAGGTGTCAAGTGCAACCTTTCATTTTTACAACTTCATTTCATAAAAAATGCACCTTTTGGATTCTTATAAATAGAGATCATACTTGACTTTGGAAATACACGAAAGAAATCAAGTAAAAATCTGAGTGATTTCCTTCTTGAAGTTTTGAGTGTGTTGGTTGGTTTTGTTTTCTCTTGTTCTTTCTTTCGAGCATTAAGTTGACAACAAGATCAAAGAAAGCATTCATGTGATTCGTACTGATCGGGAATTCGGACGGACCGAGAAGTGTTGTACCTTGGGGACGTATAGTTGGCCAGGAAATCCAACACGAACGAAGGCAATACGTTCTTAAGGCAGCGTACCTGTTTACGTGACTCACTTCAACAGGCCACTCGTTTAAACTTCTTTCTTTTCCTATCATATTTATTTTTTGGCAAATTATTTGATTCATGAATTTTATATTTATTCATGTTCTCTGATAATTAATTGATATCAGATTTTTTATGTTTAGTTACGTAAAAATGTAATGTAAAGCATGTTCTTTTAACTTTATATACATTTCAAAGGAATAAATATCTTTTTTTCCCAAAGTTGTGCAATTTCGAACCAAAAAATGTATTGACCAAGTTTTTTTCTATTTGTCAAACACACAAATGTTTTCTGAAAAATACTTTCTTCCAATAAACAAAAGTCTAAACATTGAATTTTTTTTTATTTAAGCTTGGAGTGGTTTAAAAGGTTGTCTTTCAATTCTATAATATCATCAAATTTTCTTTATTATTTTGTTTAGATTTATAATTATGCATCCATTGTAAAAAGAATATGTATTCGCCACATTTTTTGACCTACCAATGCTTTTTCTCTTCTAAGAATTATATATTTATCAAACTGATATCTTAGTATTTTCTGAACTGAATTAGAAAACATTCGTAGGATTCATTCAATAATAATAATAATAATAATAATAATAATAATAATAATAATAATAATAATAATAATAATAATAATAATAATAATAATAATAATAACTTTAAAACGTACCTAGCTAAAATCTTATTTATACCAATAAGGTTATATTATACAAAAAAAAGTTTCTTATACTTTTAACGAATTAATGGGCATATAAAATTTGAATGGATTCATAAATTGAGAGGATTCAAATAAGATTGTAAAGTAAAATGTTAGTGAANATATATATATATATATATATATATATATATATATATATATATAGGGGCAGGAAGTGTGTAGCGCAATGCACAGAAAATAATGACACTTTATGTATAAAACAAGGGTCTAATTTTGGTACACCTTATCTATTAGGGTGTACCGTGTGCCCACTCTTCATGGGCCATTAGATGTGTTAGTTACGAAAAATCCAACCGTAACTAACACATCTAATGGCCCATGAAGAGTGGGCACGCGGTACACCCTAATAGATAGGGTGTATCAACATTAAACTCAGGATCTAATGTTGGTACACCCTATCTATTAGGGTGTACCGTGCGCCCACTTTTCATGGGGCCATTAGATGTGTTAGTTACGGTTGGATTTTATTGTTTGAATTTATGAGGCAAAACTACCACATCTAAATCCAACCGTAACTAACACATCTAATAACCCCATGAATAGTGGGTGCATGGTACACCCACTCTTCATGGATTTATTAGATGTGTTAGTTACGGTTGAATTTTATTGTTTAGATTTATGAGGCAAAACTACCACATCTAAATCCAATCGTAATGGGTCTAATGTTGGTACACTCTATCTATTAGGGTGTACCGTGCACTCACTCATGGGGTTATTAGATGTGTTAATTACGGTTGAATTTTATTGTTTGGATTTATGAGGCAAAACTACCCCATCTAAATCCAACCGTAACTAACACATCTAATGACCTATGAAGAGTGGGCACACGGTACACCTTAATAGATAGGATTAGAGTTTAATGTTGATACACCCTAAGTGCACTATTTTTTTTTCATATATATATAATTCTCGACTTCAAAAAAATGAATGAAAAGTCCAACAAATCGACTAAAGCTTGAGCGATGAATAATAATAATAATAATACTAATAATACTACTACTACTAATAATAATAATGCAAAAAGGGGAGGAGGTGGATGAAAACCTTTCCACTAATGATATTGGTCACGTAATAAAACAGGGGCAGCACTTGTTGTTTGTCCTCACTTGTTAGAGGACCTTTCTTGGTTGTTGTGATGGCTCCGTCATTACATCCTCATAAAAAAGAATTTGAATGTTATAAAACACACAATATTTATTGTCCATAAACTAAACACCCCAAATTTGCAATATCTCATGTCCATTGTAAAACCAAAAAAGTGGTACTAAACTTTCATCAATCCGCCATTTCTTAATTAATTTGGGGCCTTGGTTGAGGGTTCAAACTTCTCTTGAATATTTTATCTTCTAATGTAAGATTCTATAAAGCCTGACCTTTATAGTTTATTCATTGTACTAAGTTTGTTCTTTTTTTAGTAAAAAAATATGCCAATTGGAGGATGGAGATAATATAATGACATATCATGATTAGACTTATTACATTTATGTCCCTAAAAGTAATAAAAAAAAGTCAAATGACTAATGACAATATTCATAATTATTAAGATCTCAATTTAAATTTTAAAATGTTATAATTTTATAATCTCAAGACTTTAATTGATCTTAGTATGAGAATATTATAGATAAGATTTTAATAGGATAAATTTATGTAATCTTACGATCTTATATTGTTTCAAATAAATATTTTAATTATTTTAAAATAATATTTTTTGTAATTTTGATAATAATAATAATTAGGTGGAGTTCAATATATTTTATTATAATTGATCAATTGTGATTTATTGAAGTCTAATTAAAAAATTGAATATAAAAATATTAAAAATATCTTATATTAAATATATTATTTTATTAATTTATAAATTTTTATGTAATTTAATTTTATAATTTTCGATCTCAAGACTATCTCATGTAAAAATTTTACGTTGACAATCTTAATAATATCAATGGCAACAGTAGCTATGTAGTGAGATTTATGATTACCTTTTTAGTAAGGTGATTGTTGCTCTTGCGCTCACTAGGAATTGTGATTGAAATGATTAATTAAATAATATCTTGTTCCAACTTTAATATCATGCACAACATGCATCAAATAATTAAAATAAAATAATTGTCTTTTGTCTCTTCTCAAAGGAGAAAGGATTGGTATGGACTCCAAGTTGGTGATTTGGAGTTTAGATACTAAAGTACTTGCATCACTATTTTATATTATCTTCATGTAATAGTCCATATGCAAACCTATTGGTTAACAGTTCTACAAAAGTACATAATTTTATTGAAGTTAATCCTGTTTCCTTGAAGAGAAACTCAACAATCTAATTAACAAAAAAGAAAGAAACGTAAATAGAAAATAAAATTGTTTGAAAATGTATGGTTGTACCACAATCATATTCCTTTTCCTATTAACTTAAATGGATCAACATCATTAAGCCAAAGTAAATGATGATGACTCCTTTTAAGTGGATAGCTTGCTTGATTCTTAGTCATTTTCTAAGGGTAATGTGCAATGGGATTTTGATGAAGATAATTAACCAAATTTCACATAGGATAGGCATGATAAATATTGATTATTTCTAAAGAAGAGTTTTACATATAAGTATATTTACATGCAAATAATTAAGCTAATGATTACTAATTATATATGTACATATTAGTTACATTTCGAAAGCCTATTAATTATATAATCATTAAGTGACATATATATGCATAAAATATTTGCCGACAGTGTACGGAAAGTATGAATAATTAATGGGGAATTTTGGGGGGTTATCCATTAGGGAGTATAAAAAGACAAGTGTCCCATCAACATCAAAGTCCTCAAGCAAAACATTTGTTTGATGTCATGGAGTTGGATCCAACATTTTCATGTAGCTGTCAAATTAGTGGCGTTTAATTGTGTGGAGTGATGTCCAATTGGAGCCATTATTACAAAATAGATGATGCAATAAATGGTCCAAATGACAAGTGCATGTCCTTATAAAAGAAAAGACAAAACACCCACACATATATACCCCCAATTATTTTGTGTTTTTATATACTTGCACTTTGTAAGTAAGCATTACTTTTGCTCGTTAATTATATTTTGTATGAGTAACATTAGTATATTCATTGCATTCCTCCAAATTTCAAGGTTTTCTTTTGAATTCTCGTCTTTCTTGTTCCCTTAACAAAAAAAAGTTACTATAAAGGCAGTAATTAAAAATAAATAATAGAAACTGGTAGATTTTTTGGGTAATAATATTTCTCTTCAAGAAGATCTTTGATTATAATACATAAAGAAAAGAATTTAAAACTATGAAGATTAAATTCAAATTTGGTTAATTTACTATTGGATTATTTGTGAGTGAAGATAATAACAATTTAGATTGCTAGTATCTAACATGGCTAGGATTAGATTGAAGCCTACAGGTATATATGTGGTCAACGAATCAGACAAGAAAAAATGCATGGACCCATCCAAATCAAAGGGCCGATCTTGACACTAATAATGAGGTATCATCATGTTGTATTTGTTGGTATATATATATATATATATATATATATATACTGTTTTTTTGGAGGGTGAGTGCGAGATAAAAAGGTGAGGAGGTTAGAATTGTTGAATAATACTTAACCTTATAATAAATTGATAATTATTTGAGATTTGAACTTTACATGGAAACTAAATTAAATTGCACTTATACCTAGATTTTATTTTTTTTATTGCTCAAAGGCGATCTTACTTACTTGGTTAAATAGGACTTTTGATAAATTTAATATTATTTTTTTAAAGGTGCTTAGCATTTGATTTTTCGGTATATACCTTTCAAACTTTTTTACTTTCACAAATTATCCTTTAACTTATATTTTATAATAAATATTATCTCCTTAACTAGATAGAATATTCACCGTATTATTTAATACTACACAATATAGATAAAGCAAGAAAAAATATTTTATATCACAAAAGGACATCTGCAATAAAAAAATATTTTATTTCATATTTTTTAATACAAAAGACAATGAGTCATGATTTGTGATTGAAAAAAAATCAAAAATATAAATTTTAAGTAAATTATTTATTTTTAAATAGGGTATAGTTTCATTAAATCTTTTGTTATAATATGTATCTTGAAGGGCAGTTTAATTATGAAATAAAAAAAGGTTGAAAGATAAAGGTAGTTGGCGAAAATTACTGGATCTTTTTAAAAACAGTAAATCAAATTAGGGCCTTAATTTTAGTGTTCAATTTAACTATAATAATGAATAATGAATAGCCCATCGCCAAGGATGGACCATGTATGGTGCAACAAACAAAAGTGTACCTTGGGGGAGAGGGAGAGAGGGACGTGAGTGGATGTATATCCAATGGCGGATGAGAGTGAGAGAGAGAGAGAGGAAGGAGAGAGAGAGAGAGAGAGAGAGAGAGAGAGAGAGAGAGAGATTGAGGCCAGTGGCAATCTGAAACGTGGCCTCTCTAAGAACCTTTTCCTACCACTTGACCTCCTCCTCTACTTCTCTTTTGGCAGGTTGTGCTGTTTGCTAGCGACGAGGAGGCAGGTGCAGATTAATGAATTAATTGACACAGCTGTGTGTGAATAGTGTGTGCCTCTTTCGAACTCATGAACGGCCACTGAGCCACTACATCACTTAATTATTCATTACATTTGTTTGTATATTCTATAATCCTACACATGACAAAACAGATCATGATAACCAAAGTATTTGACATAAATTAACAGATTAATCATTTCACTATTTTCTCAACAGTCACAAGATTCACTAATATATAAGATTATGAATATTTGATGAACCAAATTCATCTTATTAACGTTGATTAAGACCTTGTGTCACAAATGATAAAAAAAATTAGAGATGCTTCCTATTTAAATAAAAAGCATTATACTATCTACATCTTTAATCCTACGATGTATAATATATAATGGATAAATTTAAAAAAGAAAAAAATAAAAGAGAGAAAATCTAATTTTCGCCGTAAATTTAACATTCTACACGATTGAAGATGTAGATAACATGATGCTCACTACTTAATTATGGAACATCTATATTAAATCCGACCGACCAAAAAATATTTGATTTCTTTAACAAGTGATTTAAGTGAGCGACATGTGCAAGTAAAAGCCTACTGTAAAAAATAATGATGATTTCTGAAAATAAAACCCACCAATAATATCAATGCTTATTCAGTTATATTTACATAATATATATGTATGTATATGTTAATTACTTGGTGGCCATTAGTTATTAATTAGTTAATTAGGCAGAGAGATGCAGTTGAGAGCCGGAGAGTTGGCATGAGAAGCGTGCAACAACTTCATGCGCACATCAAAGGCGACAACAGTGCATCCAAAGCAGAGTGAGGGCCGATTGGCCAAAAGACAAGATGCCTTCTTGTCCTCTTCATGGATGCTTGTTGCTGCTGCTGCTGCTGCATCCCAATTTAGACCATTTAATGTCTTGTCTTCACCCCCTAAAAAGGATCTCTCTCTCTCTCTCTCTCTCTCTCTCTCTCTCTCTCTCTCTCTCCTCCCACTTGTTTTGTGTTGTTCTGCATTATCTATAACTAAACTGAGCTCAGCTGTCAAAACCTAGAAGCTATCTTTACAGATGATCTCATTTCACCTCCTTTCAAGTCCATCTTTGTAGATATGAAGCATTTGGAGCAGGAAATCTACTTTTGATGTATTTCCATTGCCACGACATGGAGATCAAGACACAAGAAAGTGTCTGGGATGCAGCGCACCATGACCTGCCCCTTTCTCTACACTGCCATTGTAGTTCTGCACCTTGGTAAAAGGAAGATGGCTGGTTATCTGGATGTAACACAGGATAAAAAGAAAAAAAAAACTTTGCCAGTACTCCAACACCACCAATATCCAACTAGACTTAGTGTTCTCTTGGCACTATGTGCATGTCGTCCTTTTGGCCATTTGGTCTCATCTCTTGCCCCCTCTTCTTCTCTCCTCTTTCTTCTTTGCCACTAGGTCAAGGAGGGTCACCCACCACCTCCATAGTTAACAAGTGGAGATAAATGCTGATTGGAACCTGTGGCCTACCCACAGTACCAGTGACTGTAACTGAGAGCTCTGTAGTTTTTTATTTCAATTAAGGCTCCTTTGTCTGCACTGGAATTGGCAAAGGCTTGCGTCATTTGCCAAATCATCAAACCCGTGTCATCACTAAGCTCAACTTTCACTGCATGAAAAAGGAAAGAGAAGGAAAGTTACTGAAATTTGTAATTCATAGCTATTACAATGCAACAAGGAGGTTTCTTTAATTTTCTCTCAAGATATATTTTAATCAAGGATTATTTCCTTATACCTCTCGGGAATTATGACAAATTTCTGGTTTAAATCTTGATGCATAAAATCAAGCAAAAATAATCTTAAGCTTATCTCAGATGGACAATTTAGTGCATTCTTTTGTCTCCGTTCAATTTTATATTTTTTTTTGTTTTTTGATTTACAAAAAAAATAGTTTTACCCTTTTTGACGCCTCCATCTGCATGTCGTGTGAGCTCACGTGCAGCGATGAAGATTCGATTGAGATTTTAGCCTTCTTTTATTTACACCCAAACAAGTTCTCTCCTCTTATGTTGGCGTATTTTAAATCTTTTGGCTATTAGGATTCAGCCTTCTTCTATGGCCAACTCCTTGTTCTCCAGCGAGCGTTAACAATGCGCAAGCTCATCGTTGGGGAAGGAGAGTCGCCGCTGCCCGCACGAGCTCCCGTGAAGAGCTCGCCAATGGTGAAGACGAGCTCATCACAAGAGAGCTCTCGCGATGAGCTCGTTGCCTGAGGAGCAAACAAAAGAGTAAAAAGGTCATTTTATAAATTAAAATAAAAAAAGCAACAGAAAACCGGACGAAGACAAACAGGTGGAGTAAATTCTCCATCTGAAATAAGTTGAAGATTATTTTTGTCCGGTTTTATATTTTGAGATTTAAACTGAAAATTCGTTACAGTCCCGAAGAGGTTTAGAGGAATAACTCTTTAATTAATGATCAGTGCATTATGATAATGTACAGCATATGTACCACTACTTGGACAAAAGAAATGTTTAGCACACTACATTTTTTTAGATCTAGGCCATCAAACAAGTCATGATGGGCTATCTATGTGACAAAGTACCCATCTCATCATATGGCTCGAATTTTCATAATACATGTGGCCTCATCATAATAAGTTCATTTGGTTCATGGTAATTTAAGTCATGTTAAGCACCAGAATTTTTTATTAATTTAACATGAGCAATGATATAATTTCTCAAGTGACAAAGTTTAAATATTTGAGATCAATTATAAGACAAGATTAGAGGGAGAGGGAGACCAAAGCGAACACTTGACGAGCTAATAGAACGAGATCTATTAACGAATAATATACCAAAAAATTTGGTTACTGATAGAGCGCAATGGCGTTGTATGATCCATGTAGCCGACCCCACCTAGTGGGATAAGACTTTGTTGTTGTTGTTGTTGTAACATGAGCAATGAATTATAACTTATTCTAAGCTATTCTTTTGCCGTTCGTACCAACTTGAAGAAAATTAAGTAGCAGCAGTAAGATTCCTAGGTACACTTGTAGTGAATATTATATCATCCCAAAAAGTTAAAAGTTAGGAATAAAAGGTTTAACCAAAGCATATACTAAGAAATTTTCAATTTGTGATATTTAAAAGAGCCAAAAAACATGTGAAATAAAGGTATTCACAACATTATAATTTCAAAGTCACCTTTTATTTACATAGCATGTGTTCGAATTTTATAGTTGGTTCTCTACATATATTTTATTACTAGCAAGGAGAAGGTCACGAACTGAAAGAAAATATGCTATAACTTACCTCACCTTAGTCTGCTAACATTTGACAATGTTCATCTGTTTTCTTTTTACTTCAAACATGAGGGATGGATGGTCAGACGACATCACAAAATCCGCTTCAGTGATCCTGAACCAGAAAAACATGGAGTTCCTATATAGGAAAATTTTGTATTTAAACTTAATGTCAGCATGAAATCAGCTACCCTGGATGTGGAATAAAAATAATGAAAATGAAAATATTATTCAATCAAGAATGATCATTTGAACAGTCTTTCTAGAAATCATTTGGTCAATCACAAAAATAGTTTCTTGAACCAGAGCACACTAGAAAGGAGAGGCAAAACAGTGTCATTAGAACAAATATACGAACTCCATGTTTCCTATTGCATATGCTTTACACCACCAATTTTTTCACGATAAAAGAAAGCACCTCAATTTTGGATGATTCTGAACATGATATCTGCAGTAGCAACTAAAATTGCATGCTTGGAGTTGTCCTCGAAATAAGAAGAAAGAGTGAGATCATAAATATAGATAATCAAAACTATCCAAAAAAACATCAAAGGTGATACTAGGAACTTGATTCACAAAATTCAACCAATAATCTTTGGTTAACTCTCCTGTTTGACAAGAACCTGCAAACAATTACCTCATAATCCAGGATTCCAGCACATTCAGATCATTAGGATTGAGTTGTTTCTCGAGGCTTACATAAATGTAAATTCAATCGAGAAGTAGACTAAATGCTCTTTGACCTTGTATATCCACTCCAGTTAATATAGTGGAAAGAACCGCTTATCGGGAACATATGGCACTATATCTATTTCAATATCGACAGCGGCAACCTGATGCTATGCCATGAAGGGACAAGCACATAAAGATCAGAGATCTCAAAACTGACATCATTGTCATATACATATACATATATCTACACACACACACACACACAGAGCAAGAAGTTAAGCGAAAATCAAAACAGAAGCACATTGCAGTTTGCAATTCTGACCATGCAAAATTGACAATGTGAGAAAGATCTTAGCTCTCCTAGCTTGATGTTTCATTCAATTGATTTAAAACATGACCAATGAATACATGTTGCAAGCATGAGCAATGATTACTTCATGAAAATAAGCTGGTTCTGCTTACCGGAGCCAGCATAACCTAAACAATGCAAACAATATACAATGTCAAGCCGTACACCTGGCTTAAGAACTGTCACTCAATCTCAAAATATTCCTGATTTAAGCACAGGAAGTGAAGGCAATTTAATAACGTACAAAGCTAGTGAATACAAAATCTACAGTACTGAAAAAAGAGTAATGACCTATTTTCTATCTCATAGGACCACCAAACATGCACCTTCTTATTGATACAACAAATTCCCCAGCCGCATGTGGATGGAGAAGGACAACACACGCCATCAGACACATGGTAACACTAACCATTACAAACAAAGCAAGATATGACCTGGTAATGTTGGTTGGGAAAATGTTGTCCCAAGAGGATTTGGCACTTAGTTTATGGAAACAATGTTGCCTGTGGGTGTTTGTTTTAGCAAGTAGTGGATCATTTACATCCTCCTTCTCGGCATACTTCGGTGTGGTTGAACACAAATTGTTTACCTCATTGTCCTGCAAGGTTATGAAACACTTATTATTAGCTATCCTAACAAGGAAAAACCATCTTTTAGCTACTGAAATGTTAAGAATGGTATGAATTTTGTATACAGATATGTTGAGTTATTCCGTTTTTTCTGTGATTTCTGTTTGTTGCACTTTCCTTTTACTGGAAACTAAGTAGATAAGTAATTATTACATTTCTGGAGGGTCAGAAATGCTTCCAGAGAAGTTTACTAATATTCCTAGCACAATACAAGATACAAAAAGTAAGCACGGGAAGAAAACAACATCGGCAAGAGCTACATTATATAAGAGCATCGCCTAAAAAAGAACATTATATCAGAACAAATCTATCAACTAAAAGAGTTCCTTTTCCTTAGATACGACCATTTTATTAATTGTGTCGCATGATTTCCTTTTTGCTGGCTCTTATTGGAAAATTCTTTATGGCTGATCTTTTTTAGCATTTAAACCTAAGAAGACAACAACAAGATACTAAATGTTGGTTCATAATTTTCTATTAGGAGTGATGTAACCATAATGGAAGTCTCGAGGTTTCTCTCAATCATTTTAGGAAGGTCACTGTTTCAAGTACATATTATAAGACACAAAAAGATCTCTGAATGATAGTTCAATTTACTAAAGTACAATAATTAGGAACTATTGTTAATGAAATTATGAAATATGAAAAAACATAGTGGACTTACTTTATTCGCAGGATGAATGGTACATACATCAGTCAAATTATTTTGTGGCATGAGAATTCCATGTCTCAAAATTTTTGGTGATACTTCTGATTTCACTCCATGTAGATTTTTCTGATAAAGAATATCTCTGACCAGTTCAATATACTCATGAAACTGCATCAAGTCATCATTAGAAGTCCAACACTCTGTCTTAGGGACACCATCCAAACTAGTGATGTTATCTAGGCGGTGAATTATCACTTCAATGATACTGAAAAATTCATTCCTTAATAAAAACTGTAGCACACAAGTTATCTTTTGGACATTATTCAAATTCAAGAAAGGTTCCTTCTCTTCAACATGATGCTCCTTCAATAACCACGCAATGTCCAAAAGCAGTGCCGACAGTGCAGTTTGCTTCTGTTTTAGAACCTCACACATGACTAGACCAGAATCAAAAATTGCATTTTCGTACACAATGCTAGTGGTGAAACATGAATACTCAGGAGAATCTTCGATCTTCTTTATTTCAGAGCATATTGATGCACTACCAACTATAATTGGAATAAAGTTAGATATTCCAGATATATTTTCAACCTGTGAAAGAAATTTGATCAGTTAATAAAGCAGGACATCATTTAAATCAAAACATCTAGCAGAAAAAATGAACATTTTTACAATGATTCAGAGGGAAACTCATTAATATGCTCAGTCTCATATGATTGACATTAGTTTATCAAAGATATACATGCAAGCTAATATTTTGAACTAACTACAAAGCAATCGTGTGGATAAACACATGGTGTACACATGTTACATCAGATAAGAGCCCTACAGAATAGTGAAGTATTTTGGTTGTATTGTATTGGTCCCGGAAGCATGGAAGAAAGCAAGTCAAATTATGGGAACACATATCTGCTGGCTGGTAGGTGCACATCAAATCCAGGAACCTATTAGGGTAAGACAATCTGCAAGCAGTAGATCCTATGTCATTGAGATACCAAATTATATTCTTTCCACTTGACAATAAGGAGACAGGAAAGACTATGACTGAAGAAACACGATAACTAATTTTAAAAAATCATCAACCACTGAAACATAGTGTTCTTCTCTTGTTTGTAAATAAACATGCCGTGCATAACTCTATGATGAAGAGACATCTACAAACCTCAAATTCAGAAAGCTAATGGACATGATGAGTTTGATATAACTATAATGCATAGTCAAAGTTTTAGATCAGACAAACCTCAACAAATGCAGGCCCGAAAATTTCAGTGTCTGTTTGAGCTATTTTAATCTTGTACACCTCGTGTTCAGAGTCGCAGATATGTTCTCCTACATTGCCATCAGGATACTTGGTATTCCCAGGATTTTTCACACGTGAACAATCATATTTAAGATATCGTCCAGCAAATGACACAAGGAATCTGCAATCACCCAGGGAATCATATATGCCTTAGTCAATCACAAAGAACTAAATAGAATACTTGGTCTAATAGAAAAGTCCAACAAGAAAGAAGGTTAAATTATGTCATATACTACCACCAAAAGGAATAATAAAATATGGAAAGTTAAGTTATGTCTCAAATATGAAAAAGAGAACTGAAATATATATTTGGATTGTCATGCCTGAAACAAAAGAAACCTGATCATCATCAGAAGAAAAAATCCTTGCTTGCCCAAAATAATTACTACAACATCTCAATAAAACTGTCTAACAGATAAATGAAAAATCAAATAGATGACATGTTCTTATGTGTGCCTTAATATATCACAACTACAAAAATATTGTGTTTGATGTCAAAACAGTTGAAAATTATACAAGCAGAAGTCGATATGATTCTTTGTGAACCAAGACCAGATAATGGAAACCCTACATCATAACTAGATAGAGGAGCAAACGAAAAAGAAGTGACAAAAAGGACATTGATCGATCATCATATGCAACTCATGGAGTTCTTAATTATGATGCTTGTCTGACGAGATTGGCAGAAATGAATTTCTCAACTGCACCTGTAGTCAAACAATTAAGTGCTGACAATTTGGAAGACCATTCATATCCTCTACATCATATATGGACCATTATTAAAAAGAGAATAGGGTCATGTGTATATTTATACCAAATGAATTTACCAATGAGATTGTCTAATGAATGCAACTAGCTTATTGTATTAATGTTCAATCATCTTTGGATTTTGGAGAATTTTCCTATCTGGTGGCCTTAATTTACCAGTGCAAGTGTATGTCCTAAGACAGCGCCAGGGTTTTCCTTTTGCTATTCTTTGGTCCATTTGGGTCCAATTTAGTGGATGTAAGTTTCAGGGGAGTGGGGGATATGTTGAAAATATTGTAGCAATTGCAAAAAAAAGCATGGCAAGGGAGTGGACGAGGGGCTGATTGTTTGTTCCTTTCTCGGCAAAGAAGGCATATCTAACAATGTGTTCTGGGGTCAGCCAGGAGGATAGTGACTTAAGGACTGATTGACGACTATTGTGGAGGATGAACACACCTTTAAGAATTAAAATTTTCTTATGGCTTGTTCGAAGGGGCTGGGTTCTGACCATAAGCTATAGAAAGAGATGGTTGCCTGATGTTGATGTCTCATGTGCTTTATGTGGTAATGTTAAAGAAGATATAAACCATTTGTTTCTCAGTTGCAAGATGGCAAAGGAGACTTGGCATGCAACAAGATGTCATTGGTTAGATATTTCATCTGAGATAAACTTTTGGAGATCGTTTCGGTATGGTGGAAGGCACTTATCCATCATGACTTACGGGCCAAAATGTAAGAGGTTGTTGCCATTGGCTGTCCTATGGGCAATATGGTTACAAAGGAACGCATGCATTTTCAAGGGAGAACACTGTTATGTGGAAAATATTGTGTATCATGCAATTAACTCAACGCGTCTCTGGGCGGGGGATTAGTTGTTGACTGTGGGCTAATCAATTTGAAGGAATTATAAGTGGTTTTTTGTCCACTATAAGTTTTGTAATATAAATTTTCAATAATAAAAGATGGATGTTTACAAAATGGTAGACATCCTTTTCCCTCATAAAAAAATACATATATCAATTAATATTATTAATATGGAAGGTTACACAGGGTAACCATCCTTATATCTTTCAAAAAAGATTAGCTCATTGTACAGCATATAGAATAATTCTAAAAGAAAAAGTTTGATATTTTATGGTAACGTGCAAGATATCTAGTTGAGATGGAGCAAAATATGATTAAATTCACAGATCTATGAACCATTACCGGAGCTTAGGTTGTTCAAGGTTACTGCCACAGGCAACCAATTCCATAGGCTTTCCAGATTCAAAGTAAGTAGGATAAACATAGTGAAGTCTTGGAGCATGCACCTCCATCTTTACATTCATCAATGATGTGCCATCTGAACATAGAAGTAAAAGAAATCAAGAACCAGAGTATGGGCCAACACCATTCAAGGAATTAACCTTATAGAAGCAGAAGCACAAAGTCACCCCTCCAATCTAAATATTTAAGTAGACTATCATGTGTAGGAACTAGTTTACTGAGAAAATTAAATATCAAACATTAATACACATATACGCCTTTAAAGTGTCACATATCTGTAGCTGCCAATTCTTAGTTTATAATGCCTCATTCCATGAATCTTACCCAGTAATGCCCATTAAACCAAACTGACTATCAATATTTGAATGCTCCGATGTTTCTGCAATAAATCATTTTACTTCTGCATGTTCCAGATACAATTTCAAAGCTTTGACCAAACTAGTGGAAATATTCTATACCACTTAAAACAGGTTGTTGTTAACTACAAGATAATGTAAAAATGGACATGTAAGTGATCACATGAAATTAAATTTTGTTATAAAGAGAAAACCGTCTCATATGAAGAGAACTGTTAAAAACTTCTCGGGAACGACACTTCAGATTATTAAGGATTCATCATGGATTTTTCCAAGGGTATAGGATTTGCAGAATTTGGATTTAATCTGTTTGAAGTTTGAGGTTACCAGATCTAGTTCAATTTTGCTCAAAGATCACAACTTGGGTCAATGGTGTTCATATAGTTTCCGCGTCTCAACATCTCAGTAGTCCAATTAGGCATCCTCGTGGGAGGTTATCAAGTTAATGAATTTCCAGCCAAGATCAATCTGAATTGCATGGTACAAACTGAAAAGTGCACTGAGGACTGGAATGTCGAAGCAAAAAGAGTGAAATCAGGAAGTCAATCTACATCATGAAATATTGATCTACTAGGTAAATTGTGGTAGAAGCTAATGACACAGCAAAGTGGAGTGCATTTGGTCCTAATTAGTTTCCATACTAGCACTAATAGTTGGTCAACATACACAATTGACAATATGGATAAGTTTGATACAGTATCGTGGCATTTTCAAGCAGAATACAAATTTATCACTGGGCACATGCAGCATGTCAATTTTTTTGAATATATACTTGGGCCTTTCCGTAGCGATTTAAAGATTTCTACCTGGATATTTAGCAAACCATTGGGGATCGGTGGTCTATGCAGAGCTCTTTTTCAAGTGGAGGTTTTACGATAACAAAAATAGAACATCATGTTCAGGTATCCACTAGGTAACCCAAGGTTCATCAAGTTTTTTTCGATAGTAAGAGACTCAGAGTCATCAACTTTATGTCCCCTATTGCATTGATGGTTACAAGAGCAACAAGATAAACCAAAATGGTGCTGCTCGACAATCAGAATTAGAGGAATCCAAAAAACAACACCATGCAACTTTGGTCGAAGGCTTTCTAAAAAAAGCCAGAGGCAGATCTTTTATCTTAAAAATTTTGGATAACTCCCTCAAAAGGTAGTCTAGATAAGGAAGATTATTTATAAAAAAACTAGTTCACAATGTTGATCAAAGAAGTGTCATATCCAACATGGTAGCATTTTTTTTTGGAGGAATGGGTACTAAATGTTTGCAATATCTATTAATAGTGTGCCCTTATGTAAGGATTAGAGGAATCCAAGAACCAACACCGGGCAGCTTTGGTCGGAGGATTTCTCACAAAAAGAAGGTCAGAGGCAGAGCGCTTATGCTTAAAAATTTTGGGTGGCTCCCTGCTTCCCTTCAAATAGTGGTCTAAATAAGAAAGATTATTTATAAAAAAACCTAGTTCACAATGTTGACTCCAAAAGTGTCTTATCCAAAATGGGTGCCATTTTTTTTTTTTGAGAGGAATGGGTACTAAATGTTTGTAAAATCCTTTAATAGTGTGCCCTTATGTAAGGAATATCAAGCATCATGTAGTAAATAGTCTAGGGCTAATCTGCTATCCCCTATATTTAAGTTAAAGCATTAGAATGAAGAAGGAAAGATGGATCGTTCTATTACACTTGTGCTGGACCATCTAAATAGAATGCAATGGGAGATTTACAAGCAGTAAAGGTATGAGAGCAGTTTTATACGGGAATCCTGCGGCACTGTATGTGTAGCTTTTGCACTTTTTTTGAGAGGGAGAATGTATGTGCAGTTACCAAGTAGTAAACAAAATTTTACCCTATTCCTTCTGTAATTTACACTAAGCTCTGGATATTTCCTTCCCACTAAGGCATTCTTAGTGGAAGTACAAAAAAAAAAGTTGACATTATCCACAATCAAGTCAAAAGTGGAAGACATAATATCATGATCCAGTCATTTTGAGATATGAGAGAAATTTGATAAGAGTAAGTTGCCCTGATAGTTTAAGCCCAACAAGACCTACCTTTCAGAACTTGCACAATCATATTGCCGAGGTATATAAGAATGGTCCCTCTTCCCAATAGCAAACTATCGGGTGCATTGAGCAAGTCTCTCACGCAATCAGCTGTATCTTGATATAGCTGTTAAGACCAAAATGTAATATTATAACTTACAATAATCAAACATCTTCTAAAACATCCTATATTACAGAACATCCTATAGTTAAACAAACACACACTTTAGTTCAAGGGAAAAGGTTCTAGGCAAAAAGATAGGAAAGATTTGTATCAATGCAGTGGGTATGTATCCTCTTGTTATTATTGACTATATGCACAAGATATTCAATAAGAAAATATTGAAATTTGGAATGTACAGGTGTAAAACACATTTATTTAAGAGTTTGCAATTAATATATGCACATTTTCTTAGAATAATATGCCAATATATGCATGCTTTTGAATTTAAGATACTGACATAATAACTGAATATGAATTTCCAAGGCCAAATACTCAGATATCACTACCACAAGGATGCACCTGGCACTATAAAGAATAAAGCAGTCTGACATGGAAAGGGTGTACTGATAACTAGATCAAAAATCCATTAGCACTCAGAAAAGTTGCCTAACAGTGGAATGCTCTAATAATAGTAATCCAGCAGAAAGTTTTCTAAGTTCTACAGATTGGCATGTTATAATAATATTTACCTAATAACAGGTTTGCATCTTGGATTATAGACAAGAAATCTTGAAGAGTTGGAAAGCATATAAATATACAGAGCAATAGGGTGGTGCCATTTGAGGGGGAGCAAGCTTGTTGAACTCTAGAGTTTAGGTAGAACCATATTATAGTTCATATAATCATATCGTAAAGTTCGGAGAGTTTATGTAACAAATAAATATAGTTACAAAATAACTAATATACAATTAACGTCAAATAATTCTTATTATTGAGCATTCAAACATGTATAAGCTATCACTGTTTCAACTACAACTATTTTTTAAGAACTTTATTCTTAAATACTAAGTTAAATAGTTCAATTTTTAAAATAGTTTTATTATATAAAATAGGAAGCCATGTAGATTCTTAAAGAATTGTCTAAACTTTATGACTAGAATAATAGAGTATATCCTTATAAGATTGTATGCCAATTTGATTCATTTTGTTGACCTTTACGAGTTTAGGAGTAAACTCGATAGTTTAATAAGCTTGAGGGAGAGAATCCTATGTTGATAACATTGTAAATAATTTTTCCTTCATGACAAGGGAATGAGGGTAGTTTTTTTCTGGCCTTGTAATTCAGTTCTTTTTTGGTTGAATTTTATCACATTTTGCTCCACACTTGTACATCTACTTATAGTTTAACACAAGTTCGATGACTAAGCAAGATAGTCTTTCAAAAATGTATAAGCTATCACTGTTTCAACTATGACTATTTTTTGAGAACTTTATTCTTAGATACTAAGTTAAATAATTTTTAAAATAGTTTTATTATATAAAATTGGAAGCTGTGTAGATTCTTAAAGAATTGTCTAAATTTTATTACTAGAATCATAGAGTATCTAATAAGATTGTATGCCGATTTGATTCGTTTTGTCAACCTAAACTCGTAAGAATTTAAGAGTTAACTCGAGATTTTAACAAGCTTGAGCGGGAGAATCCTATGTTGATAACATTGTAAATAATCTTCCTTCCTGACAAGGGAGTGAGGGTAATTCTAGCCTTGTTATTAAGTCTTTTTGGTTGACTTTTGTCAAATTTTGCTCCACACTTGTACATCTACTTATAGTTTAGCACAAGTTCGATGACTAGCAAGATGGTCTAATCATCCTTTTCATTCTAAAAAATATATATCCAGAAGCTGTTATGTAGTTGTTATAATAATAGTTGCCTAACAGTAATTTTTACAACAGCCAATTCAATCTACATCTTTCCATGAAGAATAGAAAATATTTAGGATTCCTGCTAAGCTTGAATTTGATTTTGTTTTCATTAGCTGGCAACAGGATTCTGATGAATATTTAGCTTTACTAGTTAGTTTATTTAGCATAAGCAAACGAGTCTGAAGCTCAATGGAATATCGTGGTGGCACTCTGGATCTTTCTAAAAAAATATATTTATTCATTCTCAATCTTTCATTTGCCTAAGCATGGATGTCAAATGATGCAATTTTCCAAATAAAAATTTATGAGATAGAAATGAGAACTTTTGTTTTACACTTTAGCATCCATTAGTTCTACGCATCATTTTATTCACTGGGAGGACAACCCTAGCAATCAAAGATGATCTGACCTAATGAGAAGGACAAATGGACAGAATCGTGAACCTGTGGGGACAACATGACCTGAGATAAGAAAATATAATCATGCTTTGTGGGTATATATAGCTCTAGGAATCTCTTATAAATAACCCTAAATAGATAGTGTCAAACCTAAGCTAAAATTGATCAACGGCAATTAGCTTACTCATTTAGTATTTCAGTTCAGTTTAGGTCAAATTTGTCTCTGAATTTCAAATTGATTGTACAAGATCCTCAGTTGTTGTTTTTCTTTCCAGAGATTGCTATATGGATTTCTGCATCCAGGATTTAATGGAGACAGATGTCTTGTGCAGCAAATTATAATAAAAGTGAATACAAATACCCCCACTAGTGTGCTAGTACAATAGCACTATCTCAGTGTATAAGGATGGTGGTTTGCTTTGAAGCTTTTGCAGTTTACAACAAAGTGCCAAGCCTCACATTGTATTGTTCATTTTGGTATACATCATTTTGTTAAATATAGAAACAGAAACAAGTGACAGTTTTTTATGTATTGCATCAGATGATATACATTACGAATCTTCTGTATCAAATGGTAAAAGTACTATGAAGTCCTTATTTCACAAATAGAAGTTACAATATTCAAAAGATAAATAGCAACCACAGGTGAAGGCAAACTTATGCACCACAACAATAGGAAGGACCATTAAGAGTCTTGGCCACCTGAATGTTGGAAAATCTCTGTAAAGCATAATTGTCCAAGTGCATCTGAGGAAATGGTTGGACAAACTAAGGAAAATCTAGGTGTTGCCTAGAGTTTCCAACTATCCGCTACATGCATTTACATTAATTAAGCCAAAAGAAAATGTATATGGATAAAAAACAATGTAAAACATGACAGTTGCATCTTTGTAGGTTCCTAGATAACTGTTTCTATTTATCTGAAGCTTATCTTAAGCTTTAAAAATGTATTCTGAATTTGACATTTCTTAATAAAACAATTGAAGCATGTGATTTATCTTAAGCATCAGGTTCTCCCCTGCTGTCCTTGCCAGTCCCATCCTATGCCCTTGCTACATTCCCTACACAATGATAGGTGATGTATTTTTTTAAAAATGACAATGATAGGTGATGTTCAACAGCTGGAATCTTTTGACTCTCTATACAGTCCACTTCACTGGCCAATTGCAAACAAGCTCTCTATTTTTTCAGCTTTTGCCTGATTTAATGTATTAAGCCCTGTTGGATTCTGTTTTATTTCTTCCATCTTTTTTCCCATTTTGGGAGATTTTCTTTTGTCCGGTTCATTTGTCTAATCATACTCACTTTCTGCTGCTATCGTGTCAACATGATGGTACAACATGAAATTCATATCGTAACAACTGACAAATGGTGCATATGGGTGCATTTGAAATGTAAGTTATCAGTAACATTCTAGCTAAGTATCTTCGTCACTGAAAATCATCAAAGTTGAATGACGAGATAAAACAATCTGACAAAAATTTCATAGAGTAATATATAACTATGTTGAGGTAGTTACCTTGTCCCACATAAACTGTGGCATTGAGATAAATACAGTTAAGATTGTACACCCAGGGCGGATATAACCCTCCAACTCAACAGGCATGTTGGCCAACCACTGAAATATCTGCAGAAAAAATGGATAAGGTGTGTCATGAACTTGAAAAAAAAGCTAATTTTCTAAATATGAAATTAATTATATTTTATAGAGTACTTGATGACGTAGTCTTCTAGGAAACTCTGCAGGGTTCCAGTCATAAAGCTTAAATGAAATGCGACCTGTGGGGCACTAAAATTAAACATGTCGTCATCTTAATGCAATTAAACAAATGATAATATAAACTGTCTGACAACACAATTGTCTGCGATTAATAAGAAATAAAGAGCACCTTAAGAAACATGTTATTCAAAGCTTACCACAGATGAATAAGTACTCTTATTGAATTTAATTGTTTGGTCATCCAATTTAGCTTCATCAGAGGCTCCATTGGATGTGCTGCTGTTTGATTGATCAGTTCTAAGACTAGGTTGAGAGTCAACAGGAGAACCGCGTCCATCTTCACTTCCAAATAGAATGTTTCCCTCCAGAGTTTTGTTGGGGGCAACAGTTTTTATTGTATCGCATGCATATTCAGTTATCTCTGAGAAATTAAAAGCTCAGTGAGATAACTGTAGATAAAATTAAAATGGCCTAAATTTAGACATATTACATTATTCAATAACAAAGAATATATATTACAACAACAACAACAACAACAACAACAACAACAACAAAGCCTTATCCCACTAGGTGGGGTCGGCTACATGGATCATACGACGCCATTGCGCTCTATAAAGAATATATATTACATGACTATTAATTTTCTTTTGGGACAAACATGATTATTAATTGTCATCACAATTGTTGGAAACGCGTGAAGAGTTTATTTACAATTTCTCTGTAGCCCACAAACATATCATGTCTGACATAATATATGTAAATCAGCATTACTTTATGTCTCAATCCTGAATAGCACATCCAGCCACAAAAATAATAATAGATAAATGGCAAATTGCTAAGATGTGAATGTTGTACCATCTCTTCGTTCACCATCACACTTATCATCAGCTATGGAATTATCTTGAGCTTCTGCTTCTTTTTCTATTAAACTTCTTGAATCTGTAGGTCGTCTTCGCCTTCTTTTATTGTGTCTTTCTAGCTTTCTTCTACAGCTACGCTTACCCTCATCAAAATCTGGCAGTATGTGAAACCTGAAAAAACAAAAACACCAAAAACCATATTACAATTGTAGAACTTAACTAATTAGTTTGAACTACTTATACTAACATATTTTATCAATATGATTAGTTAATTAAGAAAAATACCAAACCTGTAGCTGTTTGGCAGTCCAACTATGAGTTGAAAAACTGGTGTAGATTTTTTGGATCCAGGAAAGATTACAATTTTCTGAATCTTTCCTAAAGCATTCAATTAGATAGATATTTTGTAATGTTGAAGTAGCAACCACTGGTGCTGATTAGTTATTCCATTACCCAATTGGTGACATAAAAAAGAGAAAATACAAAAGACCATTAGAAAATTAACCTGAAAAAGAAAATATGAGAAATAAAGGCAGCAATTTGTATTTGATACTGTTATGTTACCAATATGTATTTGCTTTAAAATATCGTTTGCTGGTTAGGAAAATAATGAGTAGTTACAATCCACAATGTTCCATTAGTTTGACTTCGTCATTAGCTTTGTTGTAATTGTAGTACCTAACATTCCATGTTATAAATACATGATGGGTTTTACATTTGTGGAAGCTTTTGAAAAGTTTGTTCATCAACATTGCAATTGGAGTTTAGTTCACTCCGCATAGACTATGGAGATTTGTCCTCTCGGCCGAACAAGTCATTAATTGTAATTGTGTTTACGATCCTTACATTTTTACTACTAATAACAATTATCTTATTTTCATTTCTATAGTCATAGGCATTTGTATTTTCATATTTCCCCTTTGTCATTGGTATCAGACAACAAAGATCCTTACACCTATCCACCTAGTACCCTTTGATAATAATTTTTCAACAGTTTTCGGCATAGTTCATCAATTGTAGATGCAACATCATAGCACAGAACAACAGTTCCATCCAAGAGAAATCAGCTTTCATACACATCACAAATGAAGGTTCATGGTGGTTCAAGCATTCTCTCCGACATCTTCACACTAGGATGGAGCTTCCTAAGTTTGAAAACATCAACATTGTACTTGTAGAAAATTCTTGATCAAATCAATTTTCTTCTCTTCGCCTTGAGGACAAGGCAAAACTTTAGGAGGGGTGTATTGATATGATACCAATATGTATTGTTTTAAAGTATAGTTTGTTGATTAGAAAATTAGTGGATAGTTACAACCCATGATTTTCCATTAGTTTATCTTCATCACTAGCTTTGTTGCAGTTATAGTAACTAACATTTCATGTTATAAATACATGATGGGTTCTACATTTGTGGCGGCCTTTGAAAAGTTTGTTTATCAACATCGTAGCTGGAGTTTGATCCACTCCACACGAACTATGGAAATCTGCCCTCTCGAGCGGACAAGTTATTAGTTATAATTGTGTTAAAGATTCTTGCACTTTTACAACTAATAAAAATTATCTTGTTTTCGTCTCTATAGCAGTCATTTATATTTTCAGCCTCTATCAAATACACTTCTATTGAGCAGTGAAACTTATCCATCAAGGAAATAGTTAGCATTTCCAACATCATCAAGTTTCCTTTACAAGCATAGGTATGCAGCTTAAAATAGGAAAAATCTTGACATTTATTTACAGTTAGTAAGAAGAGATCAGAATTGTGGAAAAAAAAAGGTTCACAATTTTCCATTAGAAACCTGATAGCAACATCCTAAGCCAAAGACTCCCTTTTATCTTTAGCATCAGCTATTGTTGATGTAAAAAATATGTTGGTCATGAAACCCATTAGAACATCACAAATTGGCCAAATAAAACATTTTTATGACAAGGTATTATAAGACATGTAGCAATGCAGACAACCTGAGCCAGCGGATTTATTTTTTGGATTGTGCAGAGTCAGCAGACAGTGCGCATATGCAGAACTGGTTACAAGAATTTAACTGCACTACTTGGAGATAAAGGGCGCCATGAACAATATTTACCTGCCTTACTTTGCCAAATATATTGAACCACATTTTAAGTTACATAGTATATTGTCATTTGGTAGCCATCTACTAGCAGTCATAACGTTTAATCAGTTCCTTATGCAGGAAGTGACACAATATTTTGAGGGGGCAGATACAAAAATTCCCTAATCACCATAACAGGAAAATCACTAGTTTAACTTCAAAGTTTAAGAGTGACATTTAAAGTTTAAGTTTTCTGCCGTTCAATAGCTAATACTATTAACAATGCAGGAAGGAAAATTATCAACAATAAAAAAAAGGAATTGTAATGATTGCCGATAAAAAAGAATAGTAATTTAATGTGAACTTATCCAGAAGCAGACTCACTTGCCACACTGCTGGCAATACCGCTTCTGCTCCCCGTCAAGAACCACGGAAGGAGCATTAGCGCATCGGAGGCATACCCTGTGCCTCTTATGATAACCCTTAAGCTCGCTTATATCCGCCTCACACCCTGGAACCTGGCACCTGGCGGCCGCCGCCGCGGCCCCTCCGGTCCTCGCCCGCTTCCTCCCTCCGGTCACGATCTCGGCCACCTCCTCATCCTCGGCCGCCATCTCATCCTCCTCGGGGCACGCGCATGGCACCCTCCCGGCCAAGTAGTTCGGGCACACCAGCCTGACGTCCCTCTTCCTCACGCGACCCTGTCCGTCCGCCGCCTCCGGCGGGGTTCCGACCGCCGCATCGAGCGGCGGAGGGAGAGACGGAGAGGGTTCCGCGGCGCGGGGAGGGTCCTGCGGCGCCGGAGCGTCCTCAGATCCTGGCCCAGGAGAGGATGAGCGGGTCGTCGGGGTTGACGGTGAAGCCCTCGTCGATGGTGAAATCGAGGAAACTCTCCAGGTCCCAGACCGCCGACGCGGGAGCGTCGACGTCGGCAGAGGTGGACGACGGCTCCGGAGGGGTCTCCATCGCCGGCGTACCAGAGAGAAGTGGAGGAATCCGGCGAGAGCTCCGTTCCCCGCCGCCGCCGTTGCCGCCGCGGCGTCGCCGACGTTGATGGGGTCCTGTAGTGTTTAGATCGGTCGTCTGCTGGCTAAGCTTTCGCGATGCGTCCGTTGGTTGGACGTCATCCATTTTAACGGCGGGTGGGAGCAGGTGGCGGAATCTTGACGCCGACGTGTCGACCGTCCGTTAGGCGACCGCGTGGGTCCCACCCTCCTGTTGTCAACGTGGAGCTCTCGGAATGGCTAAAAGATTTGGAAGAGAAATGTGTTTGCTGTGTGAAATAACACACGCTATCCGACGCCAAATTTGAGGATCCGGTGTTGGGTTCCCAACAGTGTGGGAGTGGTTCCCGACTCGTATGGACCGTTGGTGGACGCGTGGACGGCTGTGGATGGCCTGAGGCTGGGAACGGTACGATGGCGAGGGACGTAGCGTCATGGTGTCGACACCAGATCGCGTGCCCCGAGGTCATGTGCTTAAGGCACCGAAGAAATCACTCATGAACGCACTCGTCGTTTGAAATTTGAACGGTGATAGAAGGCGCTGGCGGTACGTTTGGGTGCGAAATCTGGTGCCCGTCAATTTTGGAGTGAGATTCTTAAATTAAAAAAAATTATTAACTTTTTTAGAGCCTCATATTATATTTAGTTTTATATGTATAGTAATATTATAGTCTCTACTTAAATATAAATATCATATTTTATATTTTAAATTTAACGGAGGTGTCCAATAAGGGGGCACGGTATCTTGAGAAAAATTTAAAAATATACATTTTCAAATTAGCTTTTTTAATTGCACATTTTAATTTTAACTGTTAAAAAATTCTTTATATTTTAATATTTGTATTTTATATCTTAGATAGTTTTGGTGTCATGTATTTATGTTAATTTGGATAACTTTACACGCATTAGAAGATATTTGAAATATAAAAAGTGATGTTTTTATATAATGGTAATAAAGATTTTGATTATCCTTTTAAGTTTTAAAAGCATCTAATAATTTTTTAATATTAGAAATTCAATGTTTTTTTGCCATATAAGTGCGCTTTTAAAGCTTGTGCATACTAGATTTTTCTTATCAGCTAAGTCAAACAAGCTTATAACATATGGTTAATTAAAATATAAAAAATAATATGTTTTTTAGATATAAATTATGTCTACTACATCATATTAAAAGTTGCTTTCATATTTTATATATTAAATTCCATATTAAAGGAATAAGTAAATAACTAAATACACAATTAGAATTAATAAATACATATAATTATTTTTATCTTTACTTGTAGTTCCATATTTGGATCAACTTAAAATGTTACTTAACTTATCTATAGTACATTATAATATTATATTATCATTTTTCTCTATTATATATATTTATATATATAAACACAATGTTCCAAATACCTACAAATTCTTGCTCTTTGGAAATTTTATACATATATATATGTGCGTGCGTGCGAAAAGCATAATAAAATATAAAACTCTTGTATTGCGAAAGTCTTAAATTAAAATAAGGATTAGAATCGTATTATCCGACGTAAACTAAATTTATTATCACAAATTCGAATTTGACATATTGTATCACACACCTAACTAGACTTTAGTTCATGTCATATGCAATCATTTTTGTGTTGTCATGAACATCATCGACATCCATGCTATCATCGTTTGCAAGACTCAGATGTACGAGATCTCTTGTGAGCTAACAACATAGCATTCGAGTCTCAAGCAACAAAAAAATAGAATATGCACGGGGCATAGCCTTAATCCACCCTTGAAATATTTGCACATAAAGATATATATCAAAAATATAGACAATCACATGAAGATACAAACATTTTGGATTATTTTAATTTACTTTAAGCATTTCATCTTTTTAACTTCATATTATTCTTTTACTTAGAACAACAACATTTTTTTCTTTATTATTTTTTCCTTCTAAATTATATTTTAACTTCTTCTTTTCTTTTATCTTAGAAGTTATCTTCTTAATTTCTTTCTTTTCTTTCATCTTTTTAGCATGCGAAGAACTCTTCATCTTTTAATAGAATAACATATATCTTTCATGTATTTTCATTAATGGTTGTACATCAATATGATGGTCCTCATTTTATGAGACAATTTTTTTCTTTGATGAAAGTCTATATTCATTGCACATAGTGGAAAGTCTGTACAATAGAAGTAATGATTTATTGTTTCGCCTTCAGCACCCCCGCAATTGTGTTCCTTGTCACTATATTTAACTTTCATTTTTTTCTCCTGTTGATAATAAATACACATGAAAACTGACAACTTTCACTTTTTATTAATTAATCTTTTTTATATTTATTTTAAATTGTAATTATCTTTTAAAAACATTTTTCTAATGATTATATAGAAAACACACATATAATCAATAAACCAAGGTCCGCATCAGATGTGACACGAGTCATTTCCTTTAGGTGTTGGCCATTGAGATTTTCTTGTTGAACATGGCCCATTTTGGTTTCCAACACAAGCTATTTGCTAGTGCTTGTTTGTTCCTTTGGAAGTATCATCGTTTCTTTCTCCTCAGGCCATTAACTAAGTTATGTACTCACAACCTAGTTCAGATGTTGAACTATCGATAACAATAAATCTATAAATCAAATTTAATTTAGTTTCAACATTGTATTTGTCTGGGGTGACATGATATGCGTTGTGATTTGCCTCATCATGTTCAAGATGGTTTATTCTTATGAGACGGCGTGACCTACGTTCAATATGACACAGTCCGAATTGGTCTTTGATACACATGATCTCACGCTACCAAAGTTTGCGTCTAAGTGACACACTTGCATCTAAGCGACACGGCTCGCGTCTACAGTCCTAGGTAGTTATTCCTATTAGATTAACATAGTCAATGTGTGCTCTGTGGATGCATCGATGATTTCGTTCATCGTCATGAGTTTAAGGTTGGTTTGAAGTTCAGAACAATACATAAACTTCTATATGGAATATGAGTTATCATTTGGAATACATCTATATCATTACATCCAAATTCTCAACCATCTAATAGAGAAATAATATTTTCCACTCGTGAATTTATTCATATAAAACTTCAAAATAAACAGATAAAAACAAATTCACTACCAACCTTACATATTATATTACGTAGTTTTTTTTATGATCCTTAATCTTCTTCATGTTCCTCCGTAGCATTTTGCATCTTCGTTGTTTTTCCTACACGTGTTCCCAATATGACCAAAGATAAAAGAAGAACGAAGAAGATAAAATTTTTTTTTCTTATCTTATGGTCCAAAGAAAGAAAAAAGACATAAGGAGAGATTTCATGACAATTGAAAAAATATGAACCTCGATTTATTTCATGCTCAATGATTATATATAGAGTAGTGTAAGATTTCAAATAAATTTAAATGAAATCAAATTTTATCTCATATTCATATTCATATGTTGGTTGAAACACGACCAATGTCCTATCCTTTTCTTACTCCATGTGGTTTGTTATAAATAATTTGTTAATTTGTTTATCCTTCTCATCTTTCTCTCATGCAAGAGTGAGCTCGTCCTTTGCGTGAGAGGGTGAGGTAGCCTCTCTTGCGAGCTTGGGCAGAGAGATGGTGTAATTTTGTACAAAAAAATAAGTAGAAAAATTATCATCAAAAAAATGTCAAGGCTGCGTTTGGCAGCTGGAACCAGGCCAGAACCCAGGCCTGGTTCCGATCGGTTCTAGCAAACACGCCTGGAACTGAAAGTATGAACCGATTGACCCAGAACCCCGGGCAGCGCACGGGCAGCCCGGGGTTCTGGCCGAGCGGTTCCACCAAATTGGTCGAACCGCTCGATTCTGAACAATCGTCCCTTTTTTTTTGCCCTTCGTCTCGGAACCCACACCCGCCCGACCTTCTCGAAACCCACCCACGCTCATCTTTCTCCTTTCTTCCTCATGGACTGATTTTTTTTCTTCTCCACGCCGACCCTC
>LTAE01005213.1:0-29297 GCA_001647135.1 Pontederia paniculata | reverse complement strand
CTGTGAAAGAGAATTAGGTCTTTAGTGCAGAGTGTATATTGTAATCCCAAGAGTCTTGGGAAGTAACTTTGGCTAACTTTGGCTAACATTGACAAAATCTGTAAACACTAAGAGTGCTTAGAGCGAGAGTCATAGTTCCCTTTGTGAGAAGGGTCCAAGCGATCTTGAGCGATTACATGTAAGAGGTTGTCTCCTTGTCCTCGTGCAAGAAAGGAGAAGTTGTAAGGGAGCCTTCGCCCTTGAAGAAGGAAATAGTGAACTCTGAAGATCTCGCGGGAGAAGATCGGAACAGGGACGTAGGCCAGGAGTTCGGTCGAACCTCGATAACAAACTCTGTTTTTGTTCTATGTGTTCGTTCTCTCTTTACTCTCTCCTCTATTGGTTTATGTTTGCATTTACAAGTTTCCGCGAATAACTTGTTCAAACTAACTAAAAGAGAGTACGAATTTTTAATACACCAATTCAACCCCCCCCCCCTTCTTGGTGCCATCCAGATCCTACAGTATATATATGTATGTATATATATATATATTTCTTTATATAAAGTAATGTGGATTTAATGAAGATGTAGGGTATACTGTGTATCCTATTATCTAGATAGTTGAATTTGGGATGTGTGCTTAAAAATAAATAGTCTATTTAAATTTATATTTTATATTTTTTTCTCAACCAGAGATATTAAGTTCAACGATTCAGATAATAAAATACATGGTGTACCCTTCTTATATATATTATATAAAGTTAATTAAGATTTTTACTTATTTTCTAGTAGACGTGGAATTGAGCTTTGTAAGCCGATTAAATTAGTATTATAATTCTTTAGCATTATAGCTACCTATGGCAATAAATAATTACTATACCTATTTAATGATTAATTAATTAATTTACATAAAAGACAAGAGCGCTAAAGAAACATGAGCATAGTTAAGATTAGAATTACGATAGAAACCCAAATATAATTATAATATATCCTGATGATAGTTGGAGTTAACATTTAATTAATTAATTTTGTGTTAATCAAGATTGGGTGTTAACTTTAAACAAAATTCCCAACGTTAACAAAATGGTAACATTATGTTTTGTGGCTGAGATTTAAATGTCACTTTTGTCACAATCCTAACGCGAGAGGGAAGGAAATGTTGTGAGAGTTCTACTAGAATCTGAGAGGAGAGTAGAGATTAAAATAGATGACATTTATAGCTCATCTCGATGGAAGATGGAGATCAAGAGGTGATATCCTTCCATTGACAGGAATTCTCAAGTGGTCGAGAGGTTCTTAGCGGGCGTATGTTGAGTGGAAATGGTAAAAAATATTCGGAAACTGAGATGTGTGGATGGTCTCTAGAGATTTCTACTTGGGATTTTGACTACGAGGGTAGCGAGATTTGCCGTTGAATCCCAGGTTATCATTAATTGATTTAATGTTTCAATAGCTAATTGGAGTTCGAAAATATCTCACATGTCCCGATGTTTCTTCCATTTGAGTGATTTGTTCTCTTCTCCCTCCATATTCAGTTACTTTGCTCTTTCTTTTAATCTTGAAAATTCCAAAAATATTTTGTTCAACTTTCTTTTCAAAGTTCAGCTTTCTTTTCAAATTTCAGCTTTATTACATTTCATTACTCCACAAATATTCTCTCTTGTGATACAGTTTAGTGTAAGATTGAGTAGTTAAGTGGTGAGTTTCAATTTTCCGGTGGATTCAATTCTAAAATACTACAAGGAAGATTGTATACTTGCAGTTGGAGTGTGCGTTTAGGAAATATTTTTAAAACTTACTGATTTCGTCAGATTTGTCTAGTTGCCCTAGCTCCAAGAATTTACAGTCGGGTGGTATCATTTCTATGATATATCACACCATGTGAAGATGAAACTAAGTGCATTTTCACACCCGTATATACCAACTCTCACACATCAAGTTTCTGGCACTGTTGTCGGGGAAATTGAATTTTCACATTTGACACTTTATTTGAATCTGAAATGAATCTTTCATTTCCATTGTCTGTACTCATATATCATTGTTTATAATTCGTCATTTTCTTTAGCTTTGATTGTTTTCCATTTTTGTAATTAGTTTTTCTTTTTTCTTCTCAGTTTCACTTAACTTTTACTATGGTTGATACTATTGATACTGCACTTGACCTTATTTTGCATGCCAAGTTCTAATAGTACAAAAAAATTCTTGGTTCGAATTATGAGGCAGAGAGAGATTGAAGAGAAGAAAAGTTAGAGGTTGAAACGAATGTATTTGGGAAGGTAGAGGCTAAGATAAATATGAGTTATCAAAGTTGGTCCTAGGTTATGTAGAATCTTTATCAAGCAGGTGAAACATCATACTATGAGAATTGAGACATAGTATTATCCAAGGTTAAAAACATTGTGGAAAATGCCATTCAAAAGTTCTATTTGAATACTTTAGGATCATCACAAGATTGCTGCAATCAAGCACCTACTTATGCCATTCAAAAGTTCTATTTGTAATTTATATACTTGATTGTTGTTGTAGAAAAAAGTTTTCTTCATAATTCCATCAATTTGGATCTTGACCATAATATCCATATTGTTGTTTTCTCCTTGATTTCCATGTGAAGCATATAGAAAACTTCAACAACTGGTATCAAGTCTAAAAGTTCATACTCAATCGATACTAACATATCAAGAACCACTGAAAAGAAAACTTCAACAACTAATATCAAGTCTGAAATTTCTCATTGAACTGAAGCCAACATGGCAGTAACAAGTGAAAAAGAAACTTCAACAGCTAAAGCAATTTCATCCATAAGACAATAAGAAATACTGCCGAGTGAACAATATCAACTTGTGATAATCAGAGATGATAAAGTCTTAAAAGAGAGGAAGGAGCTTGATACTAAAGAAAATTATTACTATATTGAAGAGGATTTTCAAAGTATCAAAGCACCATTAATGTCAAATCTTACACATGAAAAAGTTGTGGTAGCAAATGGACATCTTGAAAACGAAATGCAAAAAGAAGATGTGAATAGTAGACCATATCATTTTAAAACAGAGGTGCCTATATCAGAATCTAAACCATCAAACACAATGGAACATCCATCTATAGAAGATCAATATTTGTATACTGGAATTATGGACCAAGTAATTGATGAATTTTCAGCAATTGAACATTTGAAAAGATTATTACTGAAATGACTAATGAAATAAGATGGACATCCGTATACAATAATGAAACTTTTAGCATGAGGAATTTGATATTTTATCACAAATCAGTGACAGTTCACACCCTACAATATGACTCACACCCATGGAAGTGCTTTCAGAATTCAATTCCCATGTTGAAACAATTGTAGGATCTAGATGGCGCCAAGAGGGGGGGTGAATTGGTGTATTAAAATTTTTGACAACCTAAACTAGTTATCTTAGCGAAAACTACCAATGCACAAGCTGTCATAAACACAAGCTCAAATGCAAAGAAGAAAAGCAAACACAATTGAGTTTGTTGATGAGGTTCGGCCGAATTCCTGACCTATGTCGCTCCGGTCTTCTCGAGCTCGAGACCTTCAGAGATCACTAAACTCCTTCTTCAAGTGCGAAGGCTTACTTACAACTTCTTTTTCTTTCTTACTTACGAGGACAAGGACACAACCTCTTACACAAGTGTTCACTCTTGAAACGCACACTTTACTTCCTTCGATTCTAGATCCGTCACTCAAATGCTCAGAAGGAGAACTAATGCTTTTCACTCAAGTTCTCGAGTTTGCTAATCAATTTGCCAAAATTACTTCCCAAGACTCTTGTGATTACAATTTATACTCTAGTACAAACGACCTAATTTCTCTCACAAAAAATTATTCGTTAATGCAAGTACAATACTCTTCACCTACCCCTTGATCGTCTGCTTCCTCTGCTCCAATCGACCGTTGCTTCGGTGAAGCTATCCATTGAATTACCGCTTGGTGCTCCGGTCGACCATTGTTCACCTTCGGACGTCCACAGTTCCGAGCTTTAGCCTTTGTTCCTTAGTCAAGCCCCTTCGATCGTCCGTTGATTGTATGTCAATCCTTTAGTCGCCCGATCTTGACTTGAACTTAGTTCTTCAACCCTTCTCTGGTCGTCCGCTAATTGCACATTAATCCTACGGTCGACCTTTACTTCAGTTGAATTCTCTTATCAAGCTCCTTTGGTCATCCGCTGATTGCACGCCAATCCTTCGGTCGCCCGATCTTGACTTGTACTTAGTTCTTCAATTCTTCTCAGGTCGTCCGCTAATTCTCTCTGAATCCCTCGGACGTCCTTTGCCTCTTGACTGAGTACATTGGTCGTCGGCTCATTCCTCACTGAGTTCTTTGGACATCCGTAGATTTCTTCTGACATTCTTCGGACGTCCTCTGACACTCTTCGGACGTCCTCTGACAACACTCAGATTCTTTGGACGATCTTTCATTCTTCTATCAGGTTCACTGATCGTCCACTGCTCTGACTCATAAGCTCTCGGACGTCCGTTGTCTTCATGTGAATTACGTAGGTCGTCCGCTGATCCTTCGGACGTCCTTTCATTTCTCACCTCAGCTCAGATGCTCTTCCGGTCGTCCACTGCTTTAATGCCAAAGCTCTCGGATGACCTTTCTTTTCGTCTGGAGTCACTCAGTCATCCGCTCTTCACCTTTGGATGACCTTTCTTTATGCCCATCATTTCTTTGGTCGTCCACTGCTTTAACGCTAAAGCTCTCAGACGACCTATCTTTTCGTTTGAAATCTCTCGGTCGTCCGCTCTTCAACTTTGGACGACCATTCATTCCTTCACTTCAACTCTGATGCTCTCCCGGTCGTCCACTGTTTTAACTCCAAAACTTTTGGATGACCTTTTTCTTCATCCTGAGTACTTTGGTCGTCCACTATCTCACTTTGGATGACCTTTCTTTCTGCCCATCATTCTTTTGGTCATCCGCTGCCTTAACTCCACAACTTCGGACGACCTGTCTCTTCAACATGACTACATTGGTCGCCCATTGTTCCTTTTCGGTCGACCGCACAGTAATTAGCTCAATCTCTTTAGTCTCTTTTCTTTACTTCGGTCGTCGTCTTTGCATCCTTAGGACGATCACTTCACACATAGGATTTTTCTTCTCGTCTTATCTGTACATAGGTCGTCCACTTCTTGACTTTGGTCGACCTATTACTGACTGAATACAAAAATCATGTCTTGCACACATTCATCAAAATTATCAGTACAACTAAGCTTTCCTCGCAAATTTGTGATCATCAAAATAATCTCGGAATCTTAGATTCAACAACAATAGCTAGTGAAACTATTGAAGTGTCTAAGGCAGGGCGAGATAAAAGTCTTGGCTTCAGAGTGATCGTCTATGACATAGGAAAAGCATTCAAAGTTATAGATATTGTTTGAAACACAATCAACTAGGAGAAAAAATTGATGATACAAAAATTGTGGAGCTTATACCACCTCTTGTATAGAAACGATTGAGTGGATACCAAGTCTAGTCTAGGACTATAAGAAATGATGCTTATTGGGAGGCAACCCAATCTAATAATTTTTATTTTCAGTTTTTTTTATTTCATGTTCGCAAAAATCAAACAACCCTCCTTCAATTGCCCCCAATTGGAGACGACCTGTCCTTTGCTGAACCAATAAAAATTTCTGATAATGATACAACCCATGAAGCTGCCCCAGCCACACATCCCTACACAACTAAGAACTTCAGTCTCTCCCATACTTAGATCAACACTGGAAGATAATGTTGAATTTAAGTTTGGGAAAGCCAATGGTATGACCTATATGCTTAAAACTCTAATTTAATTTTCTCATGCCTACTTTCTTTTGTGTATAAATTTAGTTGGTCTACTTTTCGGAACACCTTTTACAGCATGTATGCACATTTAATGTGTATTCCTCTCTACATGATCATGTTGTAACTTTGGTGTAAATTCTTTTGCAGAGTTTTGTTTGTACTTAGCCTAGAGTTAGAAAATATCATGAATATATATCAGCTATCACACCCCCATCCTAGGTCATGGGCCTCCCATAGTTACCCTCGAAGAAAGAACTATGAAACTCAACTACCACCAAGCAGGACCAAAACCTTTAGCAACATGTTGATGCTTTTTCACAGTTACCCTTAGAGCCTTCGAATCCCTACTAATATGATTGATTTACTTTTAAAAGAAAAGAGAACAAAAAAAAGAAAAGGCAGAAATCTTAGTCTGAATGCTTAATCATCATGTATCATTTTGCTTTGTCTAGGAAATATTTTCTTTTCTTTAATAACCACTATGCCGCCATCACACCTTGAAGTTAAGAGTTTGTGACTCAATCACACGCTGAACATCCCATCAGAGTATTCTAGAAAGAAATGATGGGACAGTGTTGTGGGGACCTCGCTTCTCTTCGCAATCAACTACTCCTCTGATGTTTCATTTGAAAGAGTCAAAAGTATACTCCTTTTCAGCACCCTTAGCATCCGAATCTTGTATTCTAGGCAGAAAAGTAAGGGTATGCTTTGGGAAACTACTTTTCACTTTCAGTCCCTGAAATGGCAAACAAAATGATATATTAAGAAGAAAAAAAATGAATGATTGGAAAAAAGTGAAAAGAAGAAAAGAAGAGGGGTTAGTAACCCATAAGTAAGCCATCATCATTCTAACTATGGTTCAAGGATTTTAGGTCTAAAAGAGTAGCTGTGGATAGGTGTCATTTGGTTTTGCAGCCATGAAGTTGCACTTAGGCTCATATTTCAGTGGTCATAGGAGGGGATTTTAATTGGCTAAGAATATATAATGGTTACTAGGTATTCGAATGATTTAGAGGGGGTGGTGTAAGTTGGTATATGCCCATCTTATGGCTGCTTTGAATTATATGTTTGTGTCTTAAAATTTCTAAATCTTTGCTTAAGGACAAGCAAAATCATAAGTTTGGGAAATTTAATGATAGAAAATTTGATTTTAAATTTTATATGTAGAGTGACACTTTTATCATGGATTTGATATATTCATGTTGCATGTTATCATATATTTTAATGACTTTTACACTTTTTGGAATTTCCTAGCTATGAGTTTATCTATTCACACCCTAAATCATTTTGGAGTGAATTATGTGGTTTTATTCTTGGTTTGGATGTAGGTACCAGGTGGGGATTTCACACCCTGGTGAATTCTGGAGTTGATGGCAGCTTGTATACACTCGTTCACACATTGAACACTTTTCCAAAGAGAAGATTCACACCCTGATGCTACTACCAAACAAAATACATAAAAGACAAGATGTAACAAGCTATCATTAGAAGATTCATCTATCATATTCCTGGACATTTCTTGCAGGAAATGGCAAGGGACATGTGTCAAAAGGGCAGGGGAGGACCACCATAGTATATAAGACACATGTAGATAATTTTTTAAAGGGTTGGTCACTTCTGAGTGGAATGACAACTATTGAAAGAGCTTGAAAAAGAAGGAAACTAGTTGAAGAGAGATCTAAGGTCATGTTCTAGTGTTGTTTATTTCATATTTCAGTGAGGAAGAAGAAAGGATTTTAGGGAAGTATCATTGGCTCTTTGTATTTTTAGCTTTTGTATGTTTCTTGATATGAATTCCTAGTTTGATATTCTCTTGATATTTGCAATAGTTGTAATCGGCTAAACGCTTAAACCTAGACATAAGAGTGTTTGAGAGCTTCATCTTGTTGTTTTGAAGTACTTGTTTGTGATTTAATTCTTTTATATAATCTTCAAATTTGCTCTTGTTTTGTATGTTAATATTATGTGCTATTTTGACATTATGGATTGCTTGTGATTGAGATCCAAGTATAAACCCTTTTCTATCTCAACCCGAGAGGGTGATTGTGCAAGAGCATCGTCGTGGTCCGAGAAGGGGTGAAGCTTTAACGGGTAGCATTTGATTTTCATCTTGGTGGAGGTGTTAGCCAAGAGGAAACATCCTTTCATTAAGAAAAATCTTTGGGTAGTTCATATATTATTTTGTGGTTGAGCTTTAGATGTCACTTTTGTCACATCCCTAGCCCGAAAGGAAGAAAATATTGTTAGAGTTCTACAGGATCCAGAGGGGAGTAGAGCTTAAAATAGATGAAATTCTCTCTCATCTTGGTGAAAGATGGATATTGAGAGGTGATATCCTTCCATTGAGAGGAATCCGCGAGTGGCCGAGAGGTTCTTAATGGGTATATGTTGAGTGGAAAGGGTAGAGATAATTTGGGAACCGAAAGGTGTGAATGGTCTCTAGGGATTTCTATTTGGGGATTTTGACTACGAGGGTAGCAAGATTTACCATTGAATCCCATGTTATCATTAATTGTTTTAATTTTTCAATAGCTAGTTGGAGTTCGAAAACATCTTTCATATCCCGATGTTTCTTTCATTTGAGTAATTTGTTCTATTCTCCCTCCATATCTAGTTACCTTGCTCTTTTTATAAATTTTGAAAACTCCAAAATTATTTTGTTCTACTTTCTTTTCAGACTTCAGCTTTATTACATTTCATTTCTCCACAAATATTCTCTCTCGTGATATAGCTTAGTGTAAGATTGAGTAGCTAAGTGGTGAGTTTCAATTTTCCTGTGGATTCAACCCTAATATACTACAAGGAAGGCTATATACTTGCAGCTTGAGTGTGTGTTTAGGAAATATTTTTAAAACTTGATTATTTTGTCGGATTTGTCTAGGTGACCCAGCTCCAAGAATTCACACCGGGTGGTAACATCTCTATGATCTATCACACCTATGAACCTGAAACTGAGTGCATTTTCATATCCTGCACACACACATTCTGACACATCACCTACTCATCCTGATCTCGATTAGAAGTTGGAGGGAACTTACATAGACATTTAATAAACACCTAGGTTAACACTAGACTGTATGCACCAATGAACTATGGCCTCTAATTCTTCATAAGGAATCAAAGGGACGTCAGCTGATCCAAATGGAGGACTAGCAATAGAAAAAGTGCTCACGATGGAAGATGGCATGGTTCCTATACAATGAAGTCTTCCCACACTAGTAACTCCTGCGGCTTCATGCCATACCTCTGCATCGAACTCAGGAGGTTGTGAGGACAAATATTTCTCTACTCCTGAAAATGGTACTAATTGACCTCGCTTCGTGTTAATAATTTTTTTTTAAATAAATAATTGATGAACTAAAAAAGTGTAAAGGATTAATAAAATATGCCAAAATATGTTCTTCTCCTCGGTAAGATCATTAGTCTTCTTACTAATGTGCATCTTCTTGTACAATTCTCTATAATTGATATAGTTTTGGTCCTCGTATTCCAATAATATTTAATAAATATTAACAATATTATGACATTATCAAACTGATAAGTAACTAATAACAAAGTTACCATGCATTGTTTATGTTCCACAAATCCCACTGATCATGTTGTGTGATTTGATGATTTAGATATAATTGCTTTATCTTATTTCTCCACGATAGATCGCTTTTTCTACTTATCATCACTCCTACAAATAAGAAGTACACGATATTATTTTACGATTAGAAAATGCAGTCATAATTTTATTCCTTTTACAAGTTACTGATGTTCGCATAACCAAACTGAAACATCCCCAGCTATCGTTATTGGTGGATCAGTTTTTGCTTCCATTATATTACCATTAGTTGATTTCATTCCAGCTCCACGATAATTGTATAAGATATCACTAACTGACGAGAAGCAACCAATGAAAAAAGCTTTTTAATTGTCACCTCAAGGAGGCTAATTATATGATAACAAATGCATGTAAAGTCACTGTACATGATTTCTCTCAATCCCGATGAATTTTTTTTCCAACATGATGCACCAACAAGGAGGCGTCTAATAATGATATGAGTGATGTTTCTAAAAATAGATCTCTATATGAAAGAAGTTCTAAAATCAAATAAGAATATATCATTAAAAACTAAATAATATTCCAAATTAATTTAAAAAATTATTGAACTTGCAACTTCATCGGGTCATCAACTCCCAATATGGGGAATGACCCCATATGACAAACTCTCAACCCCAATGACTGTTGATTTTTAAGATGAACTTCTTGATATAATTTACAAGTTAATAGTAAAATAATTCAATAGAAAAGTCAATAAAAAAATCATAACTATTTAACTACTAGGTGTCAAAGTGTCAAATATATCATGCTCGCCATGCTTAGGTGTCCTAGACATAGAACGAGCTCTGCCACATTCTCTCGCACGAGTAGCCATAACTTAAAAAATATATAATTATAATTAAATAAAAATATAAATAAAAGCTTATTAAAATAAGAAAATTTTCTTTAAGTGCTCGACAATTAATCAAATTCTTCTTCATCTACGCTATCAATTGTCTCATACTAGTATTGTTGTCATCAATAAATTTGTTATCTTCTATGCCTAATGAAGAACATGTTTTGTTTATGTTAATCTCTTCCATTGGATCATTTGAATCAAACAATATAATCATTTCATCCTCCTCAATAACATTAGTCATTCCAATTACATTATCATCTTGATAGTAATCATTTTGTGGCATCTCATCGGTCATCACACCTTCATTGTACATTTTTGTCTCCTTGAATAATCAAATTTCTAGCCCACCATTCATTGACACTTTTGTTAAAATGAAGGATATTTGGTAAAATAAACATATTGTGCTTCTTTATCAAAATGAATATCTCGCTTGAATTAAGTCATGACTTGTGCTTAACATCGACAAAGTCATAGCCTAGATCAAACTTAACCCCACTTTGAGGATCAAACCAATGACATCATAGTATGAAAATAATAATGTATCCTAGGTATGACAATTCTAATATTTTCTCGATAATTCCATAATAGGCCAACTCATTTTCACCATACAAAAAAATGGATGCACATGCCACTATTCAATGTAGATTTGTTTCTTTCAGACACTTTTACATGAAATTTATAGCCATTGAAAATAATGTCGTCGTAAGTTGTCACCCTTTTCAATGGTCCATAACTCAAATTTTAAATTTGCAACTTCAGAATTGCATTTTTTTGTACCTATTAAATATTTTATATTAGTCGTAACAAAATAATCAACCTTTTATATGTTCAAAGATTCTTACACAACTGATATTTAATTCAAGAAGAAAAGTGTTCATCTCAAATTTATAAAATCTAATCATCATTGACATAAGAATTCAAATATCTTTGATATGCTTCAAATTTCCTATAAAAAATAAGTAAATATAAGATTTTATTAGGGTTTTATAAGAGTACCGATAAGGAGTGATAGATTTTTACACCGTATATGGTTCCACTTCACAAAGGTAACTCCCAGAAAATACTTTTCTTTTCCCAATTATGGATAATCTCATATCCTTCTTGCCTATTAGACAGTGACATCAATCCAAATGTAAAAAGATCAATCACATGTGCAAATTTTGGTCGGAAATATTGTAGCCGGATTGCTTGCACAATATCTAAATTTTAAAGGAATAAAATAGAAAGTCCTAGTAATATGCTCGTCCAATGGTCGTACAAAGCGAGCAAATTAGTGAACAAAATTATCTCGCTAAACTACGAATTCCTTTTAGTGTAAGGTTGGTGTGTTCCTAGATTGATCTCCTATTGTGCTTACATAACCACAATAAGAAAATAAAAACAAAACAAAAGAAAAATAGCCAAGTAGTTTAATGATACTATAATACTAAGAAAATTGATTGATCCACAACAATTATGTCAAAACATGATACCTACAAAGAGTACAAAAAAGTATCGCTACTAACTGTGACATGTCATAAAAAAAGTGAGTAGAGTATCATTCCCACTAAGAGCAATATTGACTATCTAAATCCACAAATTAATTAGAGAAAACATTATGTTCTAGATAAATGGTTAAGAAAAACAATAAGATGAAAAAACAAGAAATTATAAAAGAAAATAAACGTTGATGACAACAAGCACTAAATTAAGATGAAATAAAATAAGGATGAACTTTTCTTCACCACAAGGTTATTGAATCACGATTCATAATGAGAACGAATTATTAGAATTTCTTAAGATACATATTAGGATGAAATAAGATAAGAATGAACTTTTCTTCACCACATGGTTAAGTGAATCACGATTTATGATAAAATTGAATTCATAAGAAAATTATTAAGATATGATTTCCTATGTAAGATTAATTGACAATCTTAATCCTAGACAGACTTGGTCACTCCTCTAAATGATGTCAATCTTATTTGTTATAAATTAAGATGCATGAAATTGTATCTCTTATACAATGGATCATTCCATACATGACAACAATCAATATATCATACATCCATGTATCCCCCTATAAGATTATACTAGGATATAATATTCAATATGTTAAATTATAGTCTAGAATCAGTTCAAGAGACAAATGAAACCAACAATTAATTATACCTCTACAAGATGATAGTTAACTAGAGAATTTCAATAGGTACAATGAAAAACATTAAACACAACATTCATATTCCAATGAAAATGAACAAAGACCGGATTTAATTAAAACTAAGGGTTCTAGAAGTTTTATCATAAAATAACTATGATTAAATATAAGAAATTGTAACAATAGTTTATTATTCAAAATAAATTCGAGATAAAAAGAAGTAACAACTATGGACTAAGAGTACCTTGACATATGATCCTTTACTAGCTCTGTGCAAAAAATTTCCACTTGAAACCTTTAGAAATTCATCTAACAAATAGGGTAATTTTAGTCTCGAAGCATGAAAAATAATAATATTTGGGGTTCTATTTATTGGTTTTAAGATACGGTCAAGTTAACCTAGTAATCCTAAAAAAATTGGAGTGAAAAACTCCAAGTTTGATATATTTTCTATCCAGAAACTACTTTATCTAAACTTCTAATTCATTATAAGATAAGGTTAAATAAAATAGTCCCTGTCAACTTTCTTCAAAATTTCGCTTTTTGTAGCATGTGACAAAGATGTCACTACCATGCTAGTCACTTCGGCAACCCGTCTTCATAATTTCACGGTCCTTGATATATAACAGATTAACGGGTGTGATCTTCATCTTTGTCAAATATTGCATCTTGCTCATGATTGTGTTTCAACATTCATGGCCCATGACTTTTAGTGACACATGCATTGCTTATTACTCTCATGGTCATGATATTTGGTTCAACAATTGTGATTTAAAAGGTTGAAAGTTCACCTTGACAACAACGATCATGAAATCATCATAATTTCTCATGATATTTAACCATCACAGTTGTGACATTGTGTTTCCAACCCTAATGAATCTTCAAAAACTTTTTAAACTCACACTTACAACCATAAAATTGCATTCATCGGAGGTGATATCAAAAGTTTTGCACTCCAATTTTAACTCTTTCATACACAATATTTTTCCATCGCTCTATTGTAATGGCTTTTGCATGTTCAAGAAAACAAATAACTTTAAACTTGGATATAATCCAACTTGAAATCATTAAAGTGAATATCTTATATCATAATGCATGTCATGATAAAATTAACAAAAAATGTACTAAATATGACAATATAGATATATTAGTCATCTTTCATCCTCAAGTTGTACTTTGTCATTGTAAAATACCATATTGACCAAATATTTTCCTTAATAAATGTTATTTCCAAGATAGTATTATTTTAATCCCTTATAGATTTTGAACGACCATGACCAATAAGTTTTCCCTCTCTTATTAAACAAGTTCAATCTTGCATCTACTATTTTTTATACTTCCCTCTTGACCACTTTCTTAATATTAAGATGGAGATATCCAAACCTCTTAATGGCAAGCTAATGGTTCTCTTTCTCATTCAAGTGTGACTCCTTGCAAGGGTTTGACTCAGAAACGAAAGATTGTGACAAATCAGTGAGAGTAGGGTATGATAAATCAATAAACTTTTCCTTCATTATTTTTTCACTATTGTTTATGGCTTCAGAATCTCCACATAACCATCTTGTTTCATATTCATTTCTACATTGGAATTTTCATGTGTGATTCCTGAAGCTTTCTCGATTGCTTGATCTATGGTGTCAATCTTCTCTCATCTATCTTTCAAACATCCTACAATATTTGAGAACTTGTATCCAATTTTTACTCTCCTATTTGAAATTATAAGTTTATTTTTACTTTTAATATCAATCTTAGCTCCAATTGTGCCCAAAAAAGGTCTTCCTAAAATAATTGGTGTGTTGACATTTTCTTGCATATTTAAGACCACAAACTTAACATGTATAATGAACTTGACAATTAACATTGGGTTATCTTTAAGAATTCCATGAGGTTGTTTGATGGGTCTGTCAACTAGTTGGAGCTTCATATGAGTGGCTTTTTTATTCTCCTGCATTCAGCTTTTGACACACAAGCAATGATATAAAATTTAAACTAACACCAAGACCACATAGGGCTTTGTGTATTTTGACATTCCTTATTTCACAAGGAGTAGATAAATTTGTTGGCATCATTCAATTTGGGAGACACCTTGTTATGAATCGCGACACAGGTTTGTTATACAAGTGCCACAATCTCGTGTATATCAATCCTTCTCTTATTAGACAAGATGTCCTTAAGGGACATAGCATAAAGTTGGCATTTCTTGCAACGTTTCCACAAAAGGCTTGTTGATAGTGTAACATTTTAATATTTTCACAAACTTAATGAATTGTTTCTTGTTTGGTGTTCACCAACCTCACATGATATCAACAAAGATGGTAAGCTTCACAATTGTAAAGTTGAGATCTATCATTCTCAAAATAGGTTCTTCATACTAAATTTTAAAATTTGTCGACCATAATACCCCCATATAACATCCTACAATATCAAGATATTGTTCACTTAGTCTTGGCCCGAAGGATTAACGTGTCTTGACGTGTCAAAAGTATATTTCCTTATATATGAAACATCCCTCTCATAATTTATTCATATGGAGGATTAATCCAAGATATGCCTTTTGCACTTGTTACCTTGAGAAGAAATTATATGTTCATCTCGATTTTGAAATCATGTTTTTTCTTGATAGTTTTTCATAAATCATGTGTCATTTTATAGGTCTCATTAATCTTAATAAAATTATCTTTTATATATATAAATACAACGGACATGGATCTTTTATTGATCTCAAAAAATGGAAGGATTTGTAGATCATTGATAGAGCTCCACCAAAAAGTAATATGAGAACGTAATTATGAGACTAGTGCAACATTGTATGCTTAAAAGACGTTTACTTATCTATCTTAACGAAGAATCTTAATTAATTAATAAACAAAAAAAATTGCAATGAAATTCAACATCATAACTTCCTCTTTAAATTGTAGAATTATTTCATAATCTTAACGATTCACTTAATAGGTACATTTCTTTTTTTATAAGTAAATAAAAAGGCATCTCCTAAAGCTGAGATGGAAATCCTTCTGGCCAATATACAATATTTACTCAATATAAGTTTGCTATGTAAGCGATCATATATTACTAATATTGTTTCCCCAACCAAGCCAGGTAAAAATCTCCAAGCAAACTTATTTAATGTCATCAATGCGTGGAACCATCCATATGCACCTTCAATGTGTGTTTTGGGCTACAAATTAATGAAACACTACTGTAACCTGCAATGCGTGGCTTAATTATGAGCTCCATTACATACATGCCCTTCTTTCGATGGCAAATATTTTCTTCTCTTGCCCCTCCACCGCCCATATTTGCCCCATGCACCAGTTCCATTAGTTCCATGCCCACAACTTAATTCCCAGTTATAGCACGGCACATTTATATCATTTTTATGACGATGCAGACATTTAATACATATTATAATAATTAATTAATGGTGCATTATATGTATATACAGCTGCTACACATTCTTTGCAGCTCGGCACGCATTTAAGATCCCAACCGTTTGCTCGTTCGCCGCAAGACATAAATTGTAAGTATTCTGCAACGTACTCATCATGTGTTTGGATATATATACATATATATCTATATATAATATTATAATCCTTGGGCATTTTTCATCTTTTAATGTGTGTGTATATGTAAATATAGTGCAATAATTGAATAAGCAATCATGCACCTGCATCAAGAAAGATTCCATGTCAATGAAATGTCCTCATCAACTCGCTTGATCATGATCTGTTGATTCAATAAGCACGTATTATGTTCAATCAAGAGATCACGAGTGTTCCAACAACTTCTACCACAGGATTAACAGCAATCATATAGCCATGCATGTTCTTATCCAAGTTGTTTTGTCTTACACTTTTTATGCTACGTGCCCTAACTGACATGCATCGGCTTATAAATTTCTCACAAGTAAAGACTAGTTAAATTGGGCCGTATTATAACCTTGACGGAAACACATCTTGCATAAAATCACAGTGGTCGACGAATGACAGACTCGTTTATGGGTGAAAACTAATGTCGTTAGCTTTTTAATGGCATCGAAGGCTGACATGGGTCAGCAAACAAGAGAGAGTGTTTACATTAGAGATGGTATATATCCTATTCCGTCGGTAATCACGATCGTATCCCAAAAAAGGTGTACCAAATTTGGCATCCCGGTGGCCGACCTAGTACATCGTGCCTCATGAATCGAATCATCTATTTTTTTAATAAAATCCCTCGTTTATATTATAATGAAGTTTATATTTATCTCATATATTGTAATAATGTTTATATCATTTTTTGTAATTAGTAACTAAGTAATAATATATCATATTTTTTTTATATTAATAATTATATATTATCTAATAATATGTCTTAACAAGAGATATATTCATTTTTATAGGTTAAAAAAACTATATTGAGGAAGTATTTTAATTCCTATTAAAAAATATTGGACATTTTGACTACTATACATAAAAAATTATATTTTTATATTTAAATAATTTTGTGTTTCAGAAAAAATTAATCAAGTTGTCTGGCCCGGCCCGACCTCGGTCATTGGTTTGCATTGTCACTGAATAAGACAATCTACAATCTCTGCTACTTGTGTCATTTTCTGTAACACCATTTGATGCATGGAAAACCCTGTGCAGAAACCATAATATCAAATCATATTACCTGACATTTCTTTACGATGACGAATGAATGATCTAGACAAAACAGCTACAGTTCGAAACAGACAAATTTATGTATTAACCATTAACTCATTTATTAGGTATATATCCCCATTTTTTACATTAAACATATAAAAAAATTTGATTCTTCCTAATTCATCCTCCTAACAGTTCTTTTAATATTTATATAATTTAATTTAATTTTAAAAATAATACAATTATAACAAGTGTCATATTGTGTAAGGGATTAGAACTTTTTGAGGAATGATTAGAAGTTTATAGAAGTATTCTAAACACATGCACATTCGAGATATGGATTCAATGATGAATCACATCAGAAAGTGAGAGAGCGATTGATAGGAGGGAAGGAGCTTCGAGAGGAGATCTGACATTGCACTTAGGGGCCTAGAAATCTCCGGAGTAGCGAATCTATCTATCTATCAATGAAGCCTTATGTATTATCCTTCCATGAATTAACGTAGACAAATCCATCGCTCACTAGAAGTAGAAGGACAAGGATAGGGGTTGTTGAGGGCATCGATCAACATATATGCTGCATATGAGATAAAGCAGCTTGTGCTGTTGTCCTCTTAATTTGACGGACATGACGCATGCCGTGTGGCACAAGGGATTTATTTGTTGGCTTGTTGCCCATTGTTGCTGGCATCGACTAGTAGCCTTTGGCCACTTAATTTGTTGTTGCCCTCCTTATCTACCTCTTTTTTCTTTTCATTTTGTCCGGTAGATTTATCTTTCTCGAATGAATATTGTAACGTTTCAAGAAAGGATAAAAGGAGAATCTGCACCTATGGGCGCACTAATTATTGTACTCAGAGGCACAACCCCGTCTGTGGGTGCAGTAATTACTGCACCCAGAGGCACAATAAAATCCGAGCCCTCTTTAAGAAAGCACATTTTATCACGTTCAAAATTTTTTTTATTAAATAAAAAATACTCAAAATCTTACATCAAATAAAATATCTCAAACTAATATAATTTAATTTAAAAAATAAAATAAGAGACATTAAGAATCATTAATCATGTGCAAACAATATCCATCATCTCAAATAATCGCATACGTCATCAGACATCGTATCACCTCAAATCACTGGCCTACATGAGAGATGATTCTCATATGAGCTATAACACCTAATATAAAAAGCGCAAAGATAAAATTTTCATAATTAAATAAAAGTATGATAAAAACTTAAGACCATAAATATGTCAAAAATTAATTTTTTAACATCAATTTTTCACCATTCATCATTCATCAATCATCATCCTTATTTTCTCTTTCATTTCGTGGGGAGTAAGCTATGTTAATATGGCCAAATATCAATTTCTCTCTTATCATTAAACTTTCATCATCTTAATATTATCAATATTATTTCATTATCAAACTGATATTAATAAATTTATCATGCATTTTTTATATTCTACAAATGTCAATGATCTTGTTGTGTGCTTTGATGATTCAAGCATAATTTCTTTATTTTTGTTTGCCCGTGATAGATCATCTTTTCCAATTTTCATCATTCCTAACAACAAAAAGAAGTACAAAATATTATTTGAAGATTAAAAAATATATCCCTATTTTAATTTCTTCTCTCTTTCTCCTCGTCTCGATTTGCAACAATTTCAACTTCATTTGGAACTGGATAACAATTGTTCTACTCAGTCCTATCTTTAATAACATTATCGCAAACAAACATTCAACCTCATTTTTTATTTAAATGAAGATGGTTTAGTCCTTAACGTTCAAGGAAATTAATCAACATCTAGGGTATTATAATAAAATATCCTTATCAAGTAATAAAGTTGACACGAGTAGTGGTAATCATGGACACGAGCCATGTTCAGCAATGTTTATCATCTCGTCAACATACTGACACAGGTTGCTAACGTGGGGGCCATGTTAGGATGTGACAGGCCATGTTTCTTCTAGATGTTAAAATATCATAAATCTTTTCCCACGTGGAATGTGTTTGGCATCCGACATGAGTCGTGTTATAATCTGTTTCTTAATTTTAATTAGATCAATTCGACATGGTTTACACGATCGTAACATTTAAGGTTTCTCATCTTCTTCTTCGACCGACACAATCCATGTCCAAGACCGATATCAATTGTGTTCTACCTTTCCATCAATTAACTTATTATTTAATTTCGAACACGCGTTCCACATTTTGGGATGACGCGACCAGCACTAGGGTTTCATCCCTATAGACATGAGTTGTGTCCAAGAAGAACTCAGTCCATGTTTTGCCTATGACACAATACGTCAAGGTTTGCGCCGATGGGTGCGGATCCTATCCGAGGAGGATGCAGCTCGCATTCCTTTTCCAAGCTGAGATTCAGTATGGGAAACAATATAATATTCATGGCCAAATATTAGAATCATTCATATGACTTAACATGTATCAAAATATAAAAAACTAAGGCCATAAACTATATCAATCTAGGCAAAAGTCTAGCATGTAATTAATTAATCATGAAAAACCTATCTAAGGGATCCACTTAATTACATATCTATTTTTAGAAGGCTCGTTCTTAGTTCCTTAATGCTCCTTATCCTCATTCCATTGATCTCCATGATGTCTCCAATCTCCTTCACATTCTTCTAAGGGTTTGGCATAAACTTAGGGGGAAAGAAGGAAAGAGAGAGAGAAAGAACTATGAGGGAGAGAGAGAACCTTACCTCTGTGACTAGTGAGAGAAGAATAGGAAAGAGAGAGAGAGAGAGAGAGAGAGAGAGAGAGAGAGAGAGAGAGAGAGAGAGAGAGTTTCTATGGTGTTGGGGCTTTAAGGGTCTGTTTTGTTCAATAATCATTAAGGGGAATGAAAACTAATGGAGGGGAAGGGAAAGTAAGGAAAGAAAATGGAAGAGAATGGAGGTGAAAGAATTAATCTTGTTTGAATGACATATCTAAAGGGAACGAAAGAGAATTATTATTTTTGTTGGACGAATATACCCTAATGTATGTTTAAATAGTTAATTACATATGGTTAAAATTGAAAATTTGTTTTAAATATTTTCCCCTCATTTGCACTCCAATTTGAGGTTTAAAGAGAAATGGACATTTGAAGGGGAATGGAGATAATTGGAGGAGATATTCCCTTCTATTTTCCTCCGTTAAACATGTAAACAAACGGGGTTAAACTATTAATCTCATTTTCCTTCCCCTCCTTTATCCTCCTTTCATCCTCAACCAAACAGGGCCTAAGGGAGAGAATGGACTAAAATGAGGGCTCCCCATTTAGGGTCTATTTATAGGTGTTTTTCCTAGGATTTTTGAAAGCTTAAACCAACTTAATTTTAATCTCCACCTTGATTTCGAATTTAATTTGATAAATATAATTTTAATTTATTAACTTTTCTTGTTTAAAAATCAGGTGGCCTCAACATGGCCTGCACTCGGATTGAAAATGGTCTGTGTTGGGACTTAAATACGGGATGCTAACTTTCGAGCATAGCACGGTCGAGTTCGGATTGAACACGACCCATGTTGCGCACTAGATGTCGATTGGGTATTACATAATAAACCTGTTAAAAATGAATTTATCCTCGAATTTAGGATGGAGATAGAGGCTTACCAAATAGGACTAGAAATTCCTTACACATCTCTAAATTTAATTCCCATGTGGCCTCATTGTCCGGTGTCAACTCCATGCTACTTTGACCAGTGCCACCTTCTTATTTCCTTGACATTGTAGATGATACTCTAGGATCTTCACTGGTTGCTCTTCATAATCATGTTGGTGTTGTCGTGTCGATACTTCCTCAGCATGGAGACATGAAAGGCATTGTGTACACGCCAATAGGAAGGGGAAAGCATTACTCTACATGCTCCTTCTCCAATCATCTCTAGCATCTCGAAGGGACCTGCATATCGAGGGCTAAGCTATCCTCTTTTGCTATACCTCATGACACTCTTGGTTGGGGAGACCTTCATCATCACTCTATCTCCAACCTTGAAAATCTTCTTTCAACATCGTTTGTATGCATACTTCTTCTAACAACTTTGTGCAGCTGTCATTCTTCTTCTAATCAGATCAACTTTGTCCGTGTATTCTTGTATTACCTATGGGCCCAACAACTTTTTCTTGCCTACTTTGTTCCCACATGCCGATCATAGGCATGGTCTTCCATACATGGCCTCAAAATGGGGCTATGCCTATGCAAGAGTGATAGCTATTGTTGTAGGCGAAGTCAATCAGTGGCAGATGGTCATCTTAACCATCATCCCAATCCAATGCATAATGCTCCGACCATGTCTTCCAACATCTAGATTATCCTCTCAGATTGTCTATCCATCTATAGGTGGAACGTCGTGTTGTAGTTAAGCTTTGTCCAAAGTAGTCTTGGAAGCTCTGTCTGTGAACCTGCAGTCTTTGTCTGACAAAATAGAGACTGTGATCCCATGTAGTCAGTTAATCTCCTTGACATATAGATTCATAAGAATTTTTTGCTTCCATCTAATAGGGAGGAAGTGTACAAACCGATGAGTTTGTCCACCACTACCCATATAGCATCATGTCCTCTCTTGGATCTGGTAAGCTGGTCACAAATTATATTGTAATGCACTTCCACTTCCATTCTAGGCTACTCAAGGGCTTGAGCATTCCATAAGGCCTTTGATGCTCAATTTTTACTTACTAACATATAATGCATCGTGACACATACTTAGAAATTTCCTTCTTCGTATTATTCCACAAGAAGGTCCTTTGCAAATCTTTAAACATCTTTGTACTTTTCGGATGGATAACATCTCGAATTTCTGACACTCATCTAATGCCTCCCTTTTTTAATGTAGCATTGTTGGAAACCCCCATCCACATACATGACGAAGTCTGTAGCTTCATGATCTCTTGATATTGTGATAGTACTTTGGGTCCACTACTTGAGCATTGACAATCCTGTCTACCAAGTCCACTTGTACTTGGCGAACAATCAGCATTGCTCCAATCCTCCTCGATTTGGATTCCATTGAATGATATCCTTCAGTTGACTCTACTTGTGTACTCTTAGCAAGCTAGTGTTGCTTCCCACTTCCTCCTCAAGGCATCAACGACTGATTCCTAGGTGGTACCTTATGGTGAACTCGTAATCCTTTAAAAACTTGATCAACCTGCATTTTCTCACATTTAGGTCCGTTTGCGAAAAGTTATGCTTCAGGCTCTTGTGATCAGTAAAAAACCTCAATGTCTCACCAAACATGTAATGTCTCCAGATCTTCAAGGCGAAGATTATTGCTATCAACTCCAGGTCATGTGTAGGGTAATTTACCTCATGCTTCTTCAGTAGCCTTGATGCATACGCCACGACCTTACCATGTTGCATGAGTACTCAACTGAGACCTTTTCCACAAGCATCGATGCACATTGCTCACCATCACTTCTTGAAGGAATGGTGAGTATTGATGTCTTCATCAATCTTGTCTTCAACTCTTGAAAACTTTGTTCGCACTTTTAAAAGACCATATGAATTTTGCTTCTTTCCTTGTCAGGTTTGTCAGAGGCGATGCAATCTTCGAGAACTCATTGATAAATCACCTATAATATCCTACAAGTCCCAAGAATCTGAAAATATATCCAACGTTTTTCAATGGTGTCCAATTGGTCACTTTAGTAGGGTCCACCACGATTCCCTGCCCTAACACAATGTGCCCAAGGAATATGATTTTGTCCAACCAAAACTCGCACTTGGACAGCTTTACATATAATTAATGTTGTTGCAATGTCTCCAACATGATTCTAAGGTGCCCCTTGTGATCCTTTGGGCTTGCTGAATAAATCAGAATGCCATCAACAAAGATGATGACAAACTGATCCAAGTAGAGACTGAATACTCTATTCATTGGATCCATGAACGTTGTAGTGTGTTCGTTAATTCGAATGGCATTTAAAACTCTTAATGCCCATACTTTGACCTAAAGGTAGTCTTTGGAATGTCCTCCTCTACAATCTTGAGCGGATCGTAGTCACTCCTTAGGTCGATCTTAGAGAAAATTATGCTCTTGATAGTTGATAAAAATGATCGTCTATACATAGTAGAATACTTGTTCTTTATAGTGACCTTGTTGAGAATATTGTAATCGATGCATAACTTGAGGAAGTTGTCCTTCATCTTCACAAACAGGACAGATGCATCCCAAGAAGAGACGCTCGGCCTTATGAATCATTATCAAGAAGTTCTTGTAGTTGCTTCTTGAGTTCATGCATTTCTTTTGGTGCCATTCAATAAGGTTCTTTGGAGATGGAAGTTGTTTCTGGTAGCAGCTCTATCTGGAAATCCGCTTCTCGTTATGGTGGAAATTTTGAGATAACTTCTGAAAAGACATCTAGGAATTCTCTAACAACTTCCAGCTGCTGAGGATCCTTCTCATTAGGCTCAGTGCTGATGACATTGGCTAAGTATCTGCTCCATCCCTGCTTGAGCATTTGATGGGCTTGGATTACCGACACCAACACTTTGTTGTCATTTGGTTGTCCTCTAACTTTTTCTTGTAGTTTCTATGTGTGTCGTGATGACCTTCTTCCTTTTGCATAGCAGCAATTCATCGTGGTAGAATAATCAATTTATACCTAGGATGATGTCATAGTCTTCGTGGGAATGATTATCATATTTGTTGAGTCGGCTCTACCCTCCATTGTCACTAGTACATTAGGGATGTACTTGGTGGCATGAAGGGTGTCCATGGATGTGGTGATATCCATTATACAATTCATGTTGTGTAAGGGTATGTCTAATATGATGTCATAGTCAATCAATATGAACGAGTGCATAACACCCGAATCAAATAAAACATCAATAGTAAGTCCAGTTATGGGTAGAGTACCTCTGATGACGTCGTCACTGTGCTGAGCTGCATTAGCCTCTAGGTTTTAAGCTCGACCGTGCACTACCGGTTGGCACCTCTTATGCCTTGGCCATCCTTCTTGCGCATAGGACAGTCCCCTGATGTAGTTCCCATGTTTTTCACAATTGATGCAGGCTCTAGTCTTCCAACGACATTCTCTAGGGTGTTGTTGTTTGTAGTAGCTGCAAGCCTCCTACGGTGGCTGAGGTTGATGCTATGGTGGTGGAGGTGCATTTCAAGGGATGTAAGGCCTTGCGTGATTGTTCGGTGGTTGTCGCGCCTGTTGTGACTTGTTGAGCTTGGGTTTTTCAAGCTAACTCAAAGGCATCATCGAGGGTCTTGCAGTTACCCCTGATGGTCTTAGTCCTCAGCTCATGAGTCAAGCCTTGGATGAAGCGGTCAGCTCTCTCCCGTTAATCTTGCTTTAAGATACGGTACTTCTCTATCCAAACAAACGTGTTCTAGTACTAAAGCCATGATCATGTTGCCTTGTTGTAGCTCCAGTAACTCTCAATGCTTCATACAGCGCTGGTATGCAGTAAAATAGCGCATCTCAAAAGCACTCTTGAAGCTTCCTAAGGTGATAACTGATGCGTGCTAATTATGCAATAAAGATAGCTAGCAAGTGCACTAGTCGTATCAAGTAATAATTCAACGGTGAGTTGAGTATTGATCCGATGAGGACTAATATTAACTATATCTATCTCATCAACTAATGAGAGAAAACAAGTTTGTGATAAAGATGAATTCTCAATAGAAAATTAAGAAAAGGAATGAGAAGAAAAGAATATGATAACAAGAACCGTTGGATTAGGATGATGTAAAATGATTAAGGTCAAACCCGAGTTCAACTAATGTTTAGTTTAACACAAATTCTTAGGAGGATTATGATCTATCTAAAATTTGATGCTCTCTAGGATGCATCAACCATCTCAACTCTGAATAGATGCTACTGTTCCTCTCCAGGATGCCAATATAATTTATCAGTAATTTGAGATGTATCAAAATGTATTTCCTAAACTATGAATTGTCCCTCTTCAGGGTGCCAATCTCATAGACCTCATACCTAAATATCCCTCTCTAGGATGCTACCCAGATGTGGTATGCAATGCCTTGACTAATAATTCAAAAATCACTTTTATTTGTCAAAGAGAAATAAGAGTTTGCTATTCTTCTCCAAGATGCTAGTAAAAATTCAAACTCTCAAAGATTCATAATAAGATCCACATGCATACGCATAAAAAATTCAGGACTAAAATTAATTCAATATAGGATTCAAAGGTTTATCCCTTACAATATAAATTCTCCAGAAAGATAGTCTAAAAGAAATTATAATAGAGTTCACCCAAAAGTTATGAAGAGAAGATTACAACTATAAATCAAATCATTAATATGATGATCATTGTCTTCACAGAATCTGCAAAAAAAATTCTTCTTCTTTTGGCATTAGGCTTGGCTCTAGGCTCTTGGTTTCTCACAATTTCTCTTCAAAATATTTCTACATTTTTCTTCCTCTCTGAATCAATAGATGGATCCTGTATTTATAGATAAAGAGAGCCCTAGGATAATAAACTTTATTGTGCAGCAGATTAGGCAGAATTTGGGCTAAAAGTGACATTAATCAATTTGTTTATTCTGGACCGAGAATTGTCACGTCCTATGATAGAAATGACACGGCTGTGACCGAAGGATTGCATTTTCTCCCGGTCAACATCACGACTATGACAAAAATGTCACGATCGTGACCAAACATTGTAGAAATGTCATGGCCCATGACCAAATGATCACGAAAGTGGCTGAACATCAATTTTGCATATCATCTTGTCACGACCCATGATCTGAGAATCATGACCGTGATCGAGGCTAGTATAATTAATAATAAATTGTCATGGTCTGTGATATGAGAATCACAGTCATGACCTTTCAACTGTGTGTGTCTTCTCTCATGTTCACGACCGTGAAACTGGTTTCACGGCTTGTGAAACGTATACATGGTCGTGCTTGTGTAACCACGCATGGTCTTCACGATCATGAGTTGACCGTCACGGCTCGTGACTTCATAAATTCTTTTGAGTTGAATTTTGGACTTTTATCTAGAAAATTGTGGAATTCTTTCATCTCATTACCAAATGCCCTGGGTACACACAATTGCCATATTATGCAGAATTTAACTCCAAAAGCTAAAATAAAGTGAAATGAATGATAATATGGTGTATATGATAATGAAATGCATGGGAATGATACTTAAAATACTATGAAAAATATGACTAAATTAGCACATATCAATAACCTCTTGATTGGGGGACTTCATGATCTTGGTAGTCTTCCACATATCCTTCGCGTCCTTGACTAGGCAATGCATAACATAGAGAATCTTCCTATCTTCAAAGCACTAGATCAGTATGAAGGTCTCCTCCATGATGTCTATCCAGTGTGCTCTGCCTTATCAACATCATTAGTAGCGTCGAACTTTCGAGGTAGGAGCTTCAGAAAATGCTAGATCGTATCTTTCGGCATGTGCGACTATTGGCTTTGGTTTTCCAAGGCCTAACTACTCTGAGTCTCGCTATGCATCTCTTCTTGGTCTTAGGTAGCCCTAACTTTACAATTAATTGCACGCCCAAGAGCCATCTACATACATCATAAAAGCATGGTCAACTTTTCTCTTAATAAAGTAACTTACATAAACTTAGCTCAAGTTGGCGATGCGACTGCTCGTGATGCTTCACACATGAGACTCTAATAGAATGGGATGTCTAGAGAGTTTGATTTTAGGCTACGACACCTAACTATAATGCTTCCATAAGAACACTCCCACGTGGCAGAATGCCCTCCTAGAGACGCTATTATATCATACAATATAATGACTTTATAGTTGACTATTTGACAAGCCAACAAAATGTTGGAATAATTAAAACTTCAAACCAAAACTCTTTCATAAAATAGAAAATATGTGGTAGTCCTACATCAAATAAAATATCTCAAACTAATACAACTCAATGTAAAAATTAAAGAGACACTAAGGATCACTAATAATTCATGTACAAGCAGCATCCATCATGAATATCAGTCGCCGCATGTGCCACCAATCATCATATCATTGACCTGCAGGATCCAAAGTAGGCGAGATAATTCTTCCATGAACTATAACGCCCAATATGTAAGGCACAAAGATAAAACTTTCATAATTAAATAAAAGCATAAGAATAAGCTAAGAACATAAAGATAGTAAAAAAATTAATTACTCTATAACGTCAATCTTTCATCATCCATCAATCATCATCATCCATACTTTGCTTTCATTGCATGGGGAGTAAGCTATGACAACATGGTCAAATATCAATTACTCTGATACCATTAATCTTTCATCATATTTACTTTTATCACTAATCAAATCATCTTTAATTTCTTTCCTTTCCTTTCATTCATCAATCATCGATCATTTTTCATTATCAATCATCTAATGCAATATGGACAATGCAACATTTATACCAACTAATTATCTTGTTATCTTTGATTTATAATATCAGTGATTTTGGTGATTATAAGGGATGCTTTGGATGACTTTAAATGGCTCATGAGTCTTAGATGTCTCGCCAATAGGTCAATGGGGCACAGACACGACCGATAATGATACTCGAGAAATTCTTTCGTTGTAGGGTGAAGAGATGGCCAAGCAACCGAAATTGAATAAAAGTTGTTCTACCAGTCCTATCTTTAATATCGCTCACAAACATTCAATACATGAAGACCTCATTATTAATTTAAATGGAGTTGGTTGAACCTTAGCTTGTCCGCATATTAATCCTTAACGTTCAGAGAAATTAATCAACATCTAAGGTTTACAATAAAAATATCCTTCTCAAGTCATAAAGCCGACACGAGTCGTGTTAGTCATGGACACGAGTCATGTTCATCAATGTTTATCATCTTGTCGACATACCGACATGGGTTGCTGACGTGTCTAGGATCTGTCGATTGAAAACCCATTACATGGATTACCTTGTGAAATATAGAGAAACACTTGAGCATTCAAATCATAATGTAGATAAAATCTTCTTTTAGAAACAGGGTTTGTTCGGGCAATTAAACTCGAGGGGTGCCCTTAACATTTGTTGCCCTAAGACCATCTAGTCTAGGAGTCATCAGTTGAAAGCTTGTTACATGGACAATCTTGTGTATCTAATTGAAGATAAGAACTTAAAACCATTTAAACCATAGGTCAACTCTTACTTATATTTTCAACATTAATGCATCTCTATGATTGACTGTTTTTCTTTCTGAAGCTAGACTTGTAATTTTTTAAATATGGTTGAGTTTATAATTTTTACAAGGCTGGGATCTTTTGGAAAAGAGAATATATACTCTTGTGATAATCTTTGAAAATTACAACAAGAAGAAATTAGTAGTTAATAAGAGAAAAGCTATGATGAAATTTTCTTGAGCTTTGTTGTTAAGTTTTTGCTTGAGGACAAACAAGTGTTTAAGCTTGGGGATGTTTGATGCGAGCATAAATATACATGTTGCACGCATCTATTTCATATCAATTTTAGGCATTTAGTATATATTTGTTTATCATTTTAGTATTTTATTCATTATATTTTGTCTATCAGTCAGAAACTACCAAAATGTTATCTGTTTTGTAATTTTCAGATAAAAGAGTCTCAAACTGCAAAGAATTTGAATGAAACAGCAAATAGCCGAGGAGTAAAAGAAATCAACACGGACACGGGCCGCGTTCATCCAAAACGGGCTGTGTCAAACTCTCCAATTATCAGCTGCACTCCCATTTCTCAACTCGGACCGTATTTTCCAACATGGACCGTTTCAGATGTCGTGTCAGCTCATTGCCACGGCAGTGTTCCACGTCAAAACGTTGTATTCAGCCACTCAAAAGACGCCACGTGTCATTGATGAGTCAAAACCGCCCGCGTTCGATATCAAGTACGAATCATACTCCACGTCGGCAAACTCAGGCCGTTTTGGTAAAAAATGGGCCGTGTTCTCACCTAAGAAAGGCGGTTCGGCAGAATGGACGATTCCTGATGATTACTTAACTACCAAGACACACAGATTCAATCTTAATCATCCGATTTTGGGCCCTAACCTAAACTTTTCCCTATAAATAAGATCCCTTGTAACCCCAAAGGGGGATCCCTGCTTTTGGAGTTTGAAGTCTCTGCCTGAAGCTCTGGTGTGGAGAGGAGGAAACCCGAAGACGACGAAGTCCTGACGAATTTCTGGATTATCTGTTAGTAGTTTTTTTCTTTTCTTAGTTTAGTTTATTGGTTAGGGAAGAATCTATAAATCCTGTTAGTCTTTTGGATTATTTTATGCTGAATGATTAGATGAACTTGAATCTGAATATTTTATTATGTTTAATGAGTAGTTTATTGACATTAATCGTGAGATAT
>LTAE01005212.1:0-29309 GCA_001647135.1 Pontederia paniculata | reverse complement strand
TTTTGGAGGTCTTTCAGATTTGGCGGACAAGATCTCAACATCCGAGTATATCTATCTAGAGGGTGCAGAGCTATGTCGTTTGCTTTTCTATGGTCCATATGGCGGCAACGAAATGAATGTATTTTTAAAGAAGAACAATGTTATATTGAAAATATTGTAGGCGCAGCGAAGAATATGATGCGAGACTGGACGAGTTTATGATATGATAATACTTTGTAACCTCAACATGTAAAATAGCATTTCAGCAATAAAGTTGGATGAGTCCACAAGGCTCTCATCCTTTACCCTCTCAAAAAAAAAGTAGATCCATTATGATCAATTGCAAATATTAGATTTGTTATTCTTGGTACTTGTATAGTTGTATTGTTGTTGTCTTGGCTTTGTTTCGCGTGGCTGCTGCATCGCATTACTCTATTTTATTTTGGGAGTGATTCTTTCAAAAAAAATATCAATTTTTTTGATGAGTCACAGCGATCGTATATTTTTATTAGTGTTCTACTTATGATGATATTAAATATATTATATGATTTGACAAGATTTATTTTATATAATTTAATGCATATATGAAATTATGTATTTACCTTATGTACATGTTATTGGATAATATTATATATGTTGGAAATATATTCAAACACAAAGAAATAAGATATTTCAACATAATATTAATTAGGTAAAGTTTTATCGGGCTCCGCAAATTTAAGAAAAAAACTTTTTAAGGATTACCTAGATTTTTGGATATTAAGTCTAATTGGATTAACTTTAGGGTCGTTTGACCACTCTTAGTCACTTAAATATTACTTCTAGGTTATTTCATTTTACATATTTTAAACTATCGCATTTTTTTTGCATTTGGCTCTAAGTTGATAAAATTTTATTTGATTCCTTTAAATTTTAAGCGCTTTCTCACTTAAGGCTTTTTTGGCTAAGTTGATAAAAAAATACTTGATAACCACTAATATTGAAAAGTATTTTAAATATTAAAATTTAGTTTAAAATATAAGTAATTACTTATTTAGATAAAAATATTGATAGTATTAATAAATAGTTACAATATTTGTTAATTTAAATTTTGATTAAAATACTCTTAAAGTTATATGATAATAATTTTAAAATAATATGAATAAAAAATAAGTTAGTAGGGAAATTTTGATTATTTTTTTAATTTATAGTTATCCAAACAACTTATATTTTTTTATTAAATATGAAAAAAACTTAAAATTAACTTATAAATAGATTTAAACTATTTATAAATTAAGTCAAACAGGCTTTTAACTCTCTTTCTCAATCATCATCAGCTCGTTTACCAATTAAAATTGTTTTAGATGAAATTATCCTTCTCTCCCCATATGTTGAGCGAGCACGTCGCAATTGTGGCTCTTTGTCAAGCTTGAGAAGAACTCGTCTCTCTTTGGCGAGCTCTCGCTTAAATTATGGCACCTCGTAGAGGAAGAGAGAGATAAAGAGAGGGGGATAATTTCGTGCAAAAGACGTTTGACAATAGAATATAATGGAACATAGATAAGAATATAATTATACTCTTCGAAATAAAGTCAATCGGATAAAATAATAATAAAAATAAAATATTGAATAGTGTTCTTACGTTGAACTGAAATTAAGAACACTTATATTTCTCATATCTGGTGGAACATAATGTTCTGCATAATTTTTATCTATCAAAAAAGGATAATTACGATGTTAAAGTCTTTATTCTCTTTCAACTAAATAATTAGTAGAATAAGAGTTTCTTTGTGTTAAAATATCACTTTTTTTCAATCAAATAGAGAAATGTAATATCAAACAAAGAATATAATGTACTTTGAGCACATCATTCCACTAACTTAAGGATCGTGATATTTTATGAAAGATCTTATAAAAAATGTAAAGATTCTATGAATAAAATTATAAGATTGATAGGAGGTTAAATATGAAAAAATAAAAAAATATCAAAATCTTGACAATCGAGATGTAACAAAAGCTTCGTGAATCTTTAGTGTCATCTTATTGAGGTAGCATGCAAATATCGTAGCAATGACGTACATCTGATAAAAATATTTTACATCCGAAGATACTAAGACGAGGAGGTGCTGATTATCACTTCACTCAAATTTAGCTTGATTAAAAAGAGAATTTAAAGCGCTAAAATAGGGATGATGGCATGGGCGCTCAGTTCTTGTGGGCGTTATAAATACAAGAGGCAAATATGGATGAGGACACTGCTCACGGATCTGCTAGATGATGTTGATGTCGAGCTGAAGATTCATGGATCGATGACGGCTAGCTGAATGTTAGATCAGATATATCCAATGACAACGTCGACTTCACATATCTCGATCCAATTGATGACTGAATCCTTCTCTCAAATCCGGTCAGCCGCGTCGAGGATTACAAATCAACATATCCGTTCTTAACTTGAGTTAAATGTGGGTTAGGTTTAAAGAACAAGATAAAATATTGGCTATTCAATTTTTCTTTTTATCTCACGGTTGAAATGAAACATTGATTTTGATTTTGATCTCAACGATCATAAGAGTGGACAAACATATGTGTTTGTGGCTTTGTGCACACATGCACAACATATTCCCTTTGCCCCCTTTAGGAAATATAAGCCTTGAAACCTAATGTATTTCTTAACAAAACCAAAAGTTTGATTTTATCAAATTAATGTATGCATAATATTTTTGTTTCTTTCAAGAATGTTAAACAACATTAGAAAATCACAATAATATTTAGTTGAAATAAAAGAATACGCAAGATTAAAATTTTGAAATCATCAATATCAATAGGTTTAAATTTTACTTGAGAACATTTTCATATTTTAATTGAACACTTTCCATTTATGATCAAAGGGTAATAGTACAACTGCACGCGAAGAGGTCATCGCTTCGCTCCTCACTCGGTCACCGTTTTGCGGTTCTCTTTGTTTCATCGCTCATCTAACTTATAAATTTTTTTACCACGATAATATTGAATGGTTATCAATTATTTTTTAATTTACTCTCCTGTGATTGTCAGGCACGGAACTCTCACATTCGCATCATCATTAGATATTATAATATTTTTTTTCTTTTCTCCTATGAGTAAAAAATTTGTTGCCGGTGGTGAGGGACCAGCCAGCTCCTGCCCGCACCATAAAGAGGATGAGAGATTAATGATGAGGCTTAAAGGCCTTATTTAGTTGAAGAATAAGATTAAAATTAAGATCTTATTCTTCATATTTAAATTAAATATTTTTTTTATTTTATTTAATGAGGTCCGGAGCATTAATGATACATCGACAAAAGTAGAGATCAAAGTATTCTCTTTCCCTTTCGAATTAAGCTTATTGAGACTAACTTGTGGATTAAAGGAATATAATCCATGAACAGTAACCCGGGGCCAAAGAGATTAATGATAAGGCTCTTCGCAAATGTTTGTGCTGACGAGTTTTAGTGTGATGACCTTGTAATTTCTTTTGGCCTCGTTTGGTTGCACCGACACTGTAGATGGATTAAAATTTTTTAATCCACCAGATAGTCCAATTGTGATAATCTCATGAGAATAATCTTAATCCAAGTAAGAGAAAGAATAACTTACTCTCTCTTTTTTTATTCCATCTACAATAAATGCCGTGGGGTCCACCAGGTGTAAAAATAAGATGTTTGGTTCAAAGTTGGGGAATAAGGCCTTAATCTTGGCCTTATTCCCCAACCAAACGGGGCCTTTGAGTCTTAGTTCTCACCTTGAGGTTAAAAGTTGTCGATTGCAAAAGATACTAAAAGATCTTATTTCTTTTAGGGTTTCTCTTTGATTTTAATTCAATCTATATTTTCTATTAAGCCCAAACCTCCTTTGAAACTAAAATAAGAGCATAATGCCAATTATGCAAACTTCTACTTTTTAACTTCAACCACTAATTAATTGGAAATAATTATCTCATGAAAGAAAGAAAAAAAAGAAAAAGATAGTATAAACATGGGATCACAAGTTTTGATTTACTTTGCTAATTGACAACACAACTGCAGCCTCTCACTAATTCAATCAAGAATGGGAAATTCTCCGGTTTAAATATCCATAATCATTCTGCTAAACTCAAACATTTCTAATTAAAAAAATACAGTAACAGTTGCCAGTGTAATAATCATCAAATATGCGACTCCTTTAGTCAAGTATTGTAACAAAAAAAATGATACGGGATGATGCTCTCTTAAAGTTGAAATGCGACCACCCAGAAAAGAGTGGCAATGCAGCCCATTAAGTTGTTTAGTAGCTTCTGCCCCAGTAAGTCCATGTCTTTGCAGGCTTTCCAGAAGCAAAACAAAGAGTTCCTGCATGAATTGTTATTATAAATAATGTTATATATACGAACTGGAGAAGTAAAAGGTGACATGAAAGAAGCATAAAAAAAAGAAATAAAGCAAATACAGCTATTACAAGAATTAAGTTAGATGACCTTATCAAACATCCACTGATTTGATCATTTTACTTCTAAAGGGTATCAAAGTTAGTTTATAAAACATTACAGTTTTACAAAGAACTAAACAAAAAATTAAATACCTACTTCCAGGGAAAAAACTTTTCAATTCAATCAAATGAGTGACAATCAGAAACCCCACATTCTGGAGAAAAAGGCATATAAAGAATTATTATAACACTACCTTCAGGAAGTCGAGGCTGATCAAAAGGTATGCACAATGTTTTAGCTGCTCCAGACTCGCCCTTTGTTCGAGCTTTAACTTCCTTCTCTACTTCCTGCAGATACATCCAATTATTGAAGTAAATGAAAGAATAACTGTTGAGTAAAGTTTAATTTCTAGTGATGTTTAATAGTTGAATAAATTAACATTCACGTTAAAATTCATTATCCTAGAAACAATCCCGGATGACAACAACATTGGTAAAAGCTCCTCTTAATAGCCTGTGATTCTACTGAGCATTCATCAATGATGTCCGCATAAAATCAAAAGCATTTAAGTTGATAAAGTCCACTCTAGGAGCTTCCATTAATCTTTTTTTTTATGAGAGGGGAAAGGATGGGTACTTAGTTTGGACAGTGATCCTTACTGCATTAAAGGATATAGGAATTTAGAAGTGTCAAAACCAAAATGGCACAGCAAAAAGGCGCAACCCAAAATCTCAAGTTACTTGTGCTACCCATCCCAAAACCTCAAGGACTTCTATTAATCTGATCAATAAACATACGTCTCTTGACATTAAAAATAAAATGTAACCTTGAAGGACCATACTTATTTCATGATGATGCAAGAAAACATGGAACTATGATACATCAAATTATAGACAACAGTTAAACTACGAAAAAAATTATCTATGACGTATGCACAATCTTGATGCTCAAATTCATAAAGATATTACTAGTTCTGGGGAGTCATGTGCTCTCATTTATAGTGTTGTAAAAATGATGAGATTTCGTAGAGATCAAGTTATAAAAGACAATATAATGCTAAAACAATAGAAAATAAAACAAATATTCAGTACAACTGCAATAGAGATGTACCTCTTCATCGCACCAGGGAGCAAGGATCAACTTTCTATCATTAAGAGCAGCCACAAATTCATCCCATGTATATACAACCTTTACACATGCATCTCTCTTCTGTTTCGCCGCATTAAATAAACTATGCTGAATGTCGGAGAGTATCTCCTTCACTTGTTCTACCAAATTGTCCATTGGTATATCCACTTTTGCACCATTGTCACGTCGCACAACTCTCACCTGTTCAAAAAAACAGTTATTTGGATGTCAATTAGCCATATACACCATATACACTGAAAAGTTACAACTGTTATGCACAAAAAAATAGTTATGCACTTGTTCAAGATAAATTATTCATCTTGGAACATGTCCATTCTGTAAAATGCAATACATGCGATCTACAATCAGTGTATAAAGTAATCAGTCAGTTGACAGAACATTTTCCTTGATTGTCTAACTTAACACGGGTGCTTTATAGAAAAAAATCTAATCCTGAATAACATGACAAGAGGTATACCCATACTTATTTCTTTTCCAAGCATACTCATCTTGTATTATAAGTAATGTCACTTCTACACACATGATATCTAAATAGTCTTAAGTTTTATATTGGCTTAAATGTTTTAGGTCATTGTTTACCTGCTTATTCGCCAAATCTTTGGGTCCAATTTCAATTCTCAAGGGAACACCTTTCATCTCCCAGTGAGAATACTTCCAACCTGGGGAATAGTTCTCTCTCAGGTCCTCCTCTGCTCTGAAACCAGCTTCACGGAGTGTCTGTACGGTTGATTTGCAGGCATTGAAGATTGCATCTGTATCTGCATCTTTGTACGGAACAGGAACGACAATAACTTGGACTGATGCTACTCTAGGAGGCAGCACAAGCCCTTTATCATCTCCATGAACCATCACCATGACTCCAATCTGCAAAAAAAGCATTCGGGATGTATAAGGCCTTCAGGTGATTTCATAGTTTTTAACGATATTTAGTTTAGAAATCTTATAGGTACTTAATTTCCCAAAATGTACAAACCAAAACTAAAGAAGGGACTGTTTACGTACAACTACTACACAACTGTTTCCTTCCCAAAAAAAAAGCCTACACAATTGTTTAGTATAACATCAGGATCAGAGATTTATCTTTATCAACGAAAGAAACTTTAGCAAAAAATGACTAGTCATTTACTGAATATTGTTCATGAGCCAAAGTAACCAGGAACGGAACGTTTGCAATTTAGCTAAACACATAACCCATCAGTTGGATTGTACATTCTTCTACGTACAAAACTAATCTATGTAACATCAACTTTAATAAGTGCATCACGTATCTTATCTGTTTGAATTGTAAATTCTTTAACATCAGATACAGCAAATATATGGTGTTTGTGGTATAAAGATTTACCGTGCGAGTCGTATATGCCCAAGAATTTTGCCAGACCATAGACTTTTCACCCTTTTCATTCTCAAAATTTATTTGGAACATCTTTGCAAAATTTTGGCCAAGACAATGAGAGGTTGCACCTTGTATCCCACGACCCGTATTTGGAATAAAAGCCTGGAGAATTTAGATTAGCTTAGATGAAAAGTAATCAAAATTGTAATCACAAAGAAATCAAGAAAGATTTATGCAGCAAATGATCATAAACTAATCTTATTGAATACCTCAACAGTGGTAGTATAGTAACCGCCAGCAAACTTTTCTAGCTCACTCTTCTTTCCTTTAACAACAGGAACTGCTAGAAATTCTTCATATATCCTTCTATATAATTCCAAAATTTCAAGGACCTGAAAGAAAGAGGCCACTTAATCACTAAAGAATGAGTATCTTAGTCAATTCCTTGGGCCTAAAAAGTTAATACCAGCCCTTTGGTGTCAGAAACATGGTTTTATTTTTTAAAAAAAAGGGACGATATTAGTGTTAGTGTTTCCAATAAGCCATATAACTAGTAAATTGGCATATGCCAAACCATTATTAAGTTTTTATTAGAGTAATTTATTATCGATCTACCTCTTCCATAACCAGCCATTTAGAGGTCTCCATCTGTTCTCAAGGAAGCATCAATTTGATCCTTAAAACACACGCATATGACTAATTCATTTACAACTCTCAATTCTTTCTATGTATGTTGTTTTCTTTTTCCTTGTTATGTTATTTTCTAATGAAGGGAAGTGCATGATAGACAGACAGAAAAGACTTTTTTGTGGTAAGTAAATTACAAAGAGTTATCATATAATATAAACAATTTAGATTATTCATTTTTAGCCTGTTTCAGCAAAAGTCACACTACTTTCCTGATTATATTTTATTAGCTCTTGTATCCATTTCTTAAAGAAATTTGAATGCAAGTGTAGATAAATTCTTCGTACCTCCTGATCTGCTTCAGCTTGTGTTGCAAAAGCTGTATGCCCTTCTTGCCAAAGAAATTCCCGGCTCCTGAAAAATTAGAGAACCTTTATATAACAAAGCACAGTGGTGTTAACATCGCTCAGAACTATAGCTTACTCTTGATGTAGAGCAATAATAGTATTATGGGCCTTCTGTCCTGGTAATTAGGTCTTTTAGTCATGGGCCTTTAATATAGCTTATTAGTTTAGTTATCCTTTTATCAGTTTACCTTTTAATTAATTTGCCTTATGTTATGTTTCCTAGTTATTTGACACATGGGTGTTTACTACTCATGCATGGTTCCGTTGGAAATTAGAATTGATTAATGAATATTTGCTATTAGCATAGTTTTCCCTACGTGGATTCAAGTCTCCATCACCATTGTTCTAAATTCTTTTCAAGTTCCACATTATAGAGAAAAGAGTTGCACAAGAATTGTTATGGACAAGCACAACATGTACACAGAAGAACATACAATACCTGATAAAAGGTGTAGGATTGCTGAACTCCCATCTCACAACATTACACCACTGATTAAGTTTTAAAGGCAAGTCACGGTGTCCCCTTATCCACTTCGAAAAGTAAGGATACATAACAGTCTCACTTGTTGGACGAATAGCAATAGGAACTTCCATTTCTGATTGTCCAGATTTTGTAACCCAAGCAACCTGAGAAAATAATATAATTATATTCAAATTTACTGACTCAATACTAATAGTCATGATTCCAGGTTATTGGATAAGAAGAAAATGTGAATACACATTTCAGAGTTAATTATAAATTTACTGCAACGTCAGCAACTTGAATAAGACCACCTCATACAGAAATAGCCATCTTCTACTAGCAATAAGAATAAGAAACTTCATTACATAAGAAACATCAAGTAGCCAACATTGAAATTGAAGAATGATGTTGGGTGTACAGAAAAGTTCGTTATATGGCTCATCATATATATGACATAAGAGTAGGATTCATGAATGGAATGACATTGTTTTTGGACAAGCTACCAGCTTGAAGACAGCTCTTGGATGAGTTCACATATTATTAAGTTTTAATATCACCAAAATGAAAGAGTGGGAGAACAAACATGGACCATTTGTCACTATCCACGATTCTTCCTTAAACATTTTGCCCAGTTACATCAGAACTGGGTTCATCCATATCCAAAAGCAACATATGCAGGTATACACAACAAGCTATCTTATAGTATTTGTTTGAGCATTACTTAATGGAATAAGAATTAGAGATACACATACGATATGTGAAATGAAATCTGTACTTTTGGGAATAGATTATTGAATGCTTAGTTTTTAGTTGCACAAAATTTAGATCTTACCTCAGGAGCAAAGCCTTCTATATGATCCTTCTCCTTTTGAAGAACACTCTCAGTTACAAAAAGAGGAAAATAAGAATTCTTGATATTCATCTTTTTTATCTCCGCATCGAAGAATGCCTGCATATATGGCGAGAAAAAGAATTAATATGAATTTAACCTAAAATATATAATATAAGTATTGTCAGAATGATTATGAAAACTGAATTCATTGTCATTAAATTATGATTCAAGAAATTATGGGGCCATGTTTAATAACTGAGAGAACACTAGTTATGAGATTTCGACACTTTGAATTTTCATTTGAGGTTGTCGTACGTCAATTTTACTGACTACTCTCATGATACATCAGTGAAGGTTGCATTTAGTGCATTTTGCTATTTTACATTACAGATCACAGTGTTTCAGAAAGTAAATTCAGGATAATTTCTCCTCAACTCTTCAAAATTTTGAGGTGAAAGCTTATTATCCGACCCCGGATTATCACATGGTAATCCCAATTTAAAATAAAAAATACAATCATTCAATTTTTATGGGGACTTAAAACAAATTGAGCTAGGAAGAAAATTGAGGACAAATATTACTAACTCATTATATATTAATTAATTTATATACATCATCAGCTTATTGCATGAAATAGGACAGAAAGACTTACTTGTAAGGTTTCCCAAATGGACATTGACCATGGCCTGAAGATATAGCAGCCAGATATGTCATAGTACTCGATCATTTCACCATTAACCACGACCTAGAAAAGCACAAAAGAACATATGTACCCCATTCAATCAACACACAACACATGAGTGGACTGAGCAAGCATAACATAGGAAGCGGTCACTGTTGCGAGGGCACACAGACACACACTCACACACCTCAGAGTACCATTCTCCAAAATTCTCATCTTTCTTGTAGGTCAAGCCAAGTCCAGTTTCTTTCTTCACTTCCTTCTTTTTCCCTGCGAAGAAGAAATAGATCAGAATTAATATAACAGCAAAAGAGCAAGCTTTTAAATTTAATGGTGGTTAGCGAGAACACTCACCCCCTTTGGCCCCGCCTTTGGTCGCCATAAGTTGACAACGAAGCAACTGCCGATTCAATGCCTGTTACATACCGTACATGAAAACAAATCTCAAAACGAAACAGTACCGCTCACTACATCAAAAGAAACTGAAAAGAGTAAGAAAGAATCGTTTTTTAAGCAAAACAAGGGAAAAAAAAATAAAGGCCTTGATTCTGAACCCCAATGGAGAAGAAAACTTATATTTCTCCCAGAAATAACTTCCAATGTAGAAGCTCAGAATATTGTAGCAAGGATAAAACACTAAAAACCATAAATTTCAAACTAAAATTTGAACTCATATCCAAAACAAAGAAAAGGAACTGACTGCAACGTAAATTTGTCAAATCCGTCTAATTGGGGATTAAAATGCAGATTAAGAACAGCCGAGATCTCAAAGAATCAACAGGACAAAGAATTAAAGAAAGCGCAACAACAGCCAAATTGTAGTCATTGGAAGAGACAACAACCGAGATCTCTACAGAAATTAACGTATGGAGGAGAAGGATCACCTCGTCGCAGTCCGCCGCCGCCAAGAGGAAGAGGAGGAGAAGAAGAGCAGAGAAGAGAAAGGTTTCGCAATCGCAGGTATTGGTTTTAGATTTAGAAGGGTTTATTAAAGTTTAAAAGATGCCACCCTTCTTTTGACCCTTTCTTTCACCCATCACGGTCCCACGTAGTGTTTTTAGAAGGATTGCTCCATCGATCTGAGTAACAAGGCCGGTGGATGTACGATCAGCTGCGTGCGCTTACAAATTGTTTTGCGTCACAATATTTTAACCCCCAAAAAATAGAAAACCATTATTATATAATTTTAATTCTACTCAAAATAAATTTGAAAGAGGAAGATGTCATATATTATGTAATATATACATAATATCGACAATTGAAAAATAAATGTCATAAAAAATTACACTTGTTAAACATGATTTTGTACTAAAATTACATACAAAGAAGTATATTATTCAAATATATATATACGATCTATAGATCATTTTAATAATAAGTCACAATTATCAGTAAAAAAATTGTAGTTAAAAATGTTTTGCACGATGTTAATAAAATAATGTGTTACAAATGGAAATTAATTTTTTTCTCACAAATTCTCTTTCTTTCGTTATATATTAAAATCACCTACCAAACTTTAAAATCAATCACGTTCCTAAAAAACATCATCCTTCCTAAACAAAATTCATTTCTTTTCAAAGAAAACCAAAAGTCGTGTTACTCGAAGAAAAAAGAAAACGTTGATGTTTGTCCAATTCAAGTTTGAATAATCGCGAATTACGCAAAATTTTCGCAGTAAAAAACTGAAGTTGGCCAAAAAGAAGCGACCTAATGAATTATCAAACGAGAGCAATCTTACAAGTTGAAAATTATAAGCAGCTTGAAATTTCCTGTCAAAATTAAAATAATAAGTAAAGCACGAAAAAATTTAAAATATATATATAACAGTAAATTTTACATATATGATATCCATATAGCCTTCTGTCAACTAATGTTTTTTGTCAATTGGGTAATAGTTTTCAAATTCAACCATAATTTTAAAAAAAAATATTGTCTATAAGAAAATATAACAACTATTTTTTTAATAAAGAAGATAGAAAACTTTAATATCACCTATTTTCATGCATTCTTAGTAGAAAATAATTTATAAATTAAATATTCTTGTTCAAATATTGTTTTTTTACTAACAAAAATCGTACTACACTTTTGTCTTTCTATTTATTTTCCCTTTTAAATACCCTTTCCTACTTTCTTTTTTTATACCTTCTCGTATTTCACTTTTATACATAAATCCCCCTCTTTATCCTCTTTTTTTATTTTTTTTTTAATTTTTGTATTTTACTATTTATATTTGTTTCTTATTTTATTTTCCTTTTATTTTTAATTATTTAATTTTTTTCGCTTTCTCTCATTTTTTATTAGTTGCATTGACATCTTCCTGTTTTATTTTGTTATTTCCTTTTTATTTTATTTTTTTTCATTTTCATTTTGTTTTCTCTTTTTCTATTCTATGTATTTCCATTTTCTTCTTACTTTCATTTTTCTTTATTTTTCCTCCTATTTTTTTTCCTACCTAATTTTGTTTTCTCTTGGCATGTTTCATCCAAAGAGGAGGGTGGACATCATCGAGTACGGGCTACTCATACCAGTATTTTTTTTTTCATTTTTTTGACATTTAACATCGAACCGGTTTTTCTTACTCATCAGTTTTATCGTTAAAACCAATCGGTTCAGTTCAATATTAATATTATTATTCCCAATATTTCATCCAAAATGTTCACATTTTTCCTTTGTCTGCATTTTAAGGTAAAACGAGTTATAAAAAAATATTTTAGTTTGTATGTGTTTAATAGATAATTTTAAAAAAATAAAAAATTACTTTAAGAATATAAGAATGATAAATTAATGAAACGAAAATGAATTCGAGTAAACTATTCTTCTAATCTTTAACCTACTGATCATCAAACATTAAAAGTGGAAAACTGCATTTCCTAACGAGAGGAAAATGAATTTACAATTCAAATGAATAAATCATTTTACTATTCTTTTTACTGAAATTTTTATGTTTACCTTCATCGAAATAAATAAAGCCCAAGAATACCAACATTTCTAACAAAAATACAAGGTATCAGTAGTCTGGTCAGAGCAACAATATTCACAAGGTAATTTTTCTTTATTTTACGAGGAAGTTGCCAAAGAAAAAGAAACAAAAAAAATGTAAGATCATGGACCAGAAAATGACAATAGATACACAAAAGAATATCTAGCTTTTTATATTGAACCAAGCATTCATAGTGCTTCAGATACATTCTCGTAGTAGAGAATAGTCACTGGAGAATTGCATAATGCACAATAGAAATAGACATGGCACAGGTACAACTTCCATTAAGACACAAAAAGAAGCCAAAACAAGAGAGGACTTCTATCTCTCCTCAGGCCCGATTGCCCAAAACGCCTTTGTTTGATATCTTCATTGCAGTGCCGGAAATCATCACTGGATCATCATCACCAGGATCACTGATTAGACACATTCTCAAGTCTCAACACCACACCCAAATGATCTTGCTGAAGTCAATCAATCCTTCTGCATTAAGAGAAAGCACATCTCAAGTTCGACAAAGAAATGGAACCTTTGACTGTAACATGTGATTTGAAACTTCTTTTCCTCAATTTAAATCTTGATTCACGCAGAAATTTCAGTACTAGTCAATTTGGATGGGTGGGGACGCAGAAATTTTAATACTAGTCAATTTGGGTGGGTGGGGATGCGGGGTTGAACAAACCACCATGGGTAGAGACTGACTAAAATAATTTCTTAGTTTACATAGCGTACGAGTAGACACAATGTACGACTTCCATTTCAAACATGTGGCAGTATATAGGAATTCCTCAATTGAATCTAACAGGTTATGCTACAAATTAAAATACATAAAATGTCGCAGTATATAGGAATTGAGGACGCTATCCTATCTTAGATATTAGCTGACTTTAATTTAAGAAAATCATATCAACGATATAAATATATATATATATAATAACCTTAAACCATATATTCTGTTAACAATATAAACTGTCATAATAAATAAGCTTTGAGACATACAAGATACAAGCTTTAACGCATACAAGACAAACTATTAGACTTTTATCTTTCTGCACATACAAGATTACAATAACCTTCGTCAATAACATAAGAAAAGTAAATTAAAATACTATCTGAGTTACTTTAGCTCTAAAAAAAATATAACCCCGTGCAGCATATGCATGCAGTCTTCTTTTCCGCATAGAGGTTATTTTCATATCTCGAACCATCACCTAATCACTCACCAAAAAAGCAACTTGAATCTAACAGGGAGGTGTAAACCATTTGAAAACATATCGAATAGCAATAACCAATCAACGCATTGGTTGACGACATAAGTTTAAAGGAAGACACTAGAAGATGAGTGTGACATTTCATTTCTGTTAAAGATATCAAGATCAATTCCCTAAAAGAATCAAGATTTATGCTCATAGGTGTGTGTTTACTTACTCTCACAGGTCATATCTGTTTATCAAGACATACAATGAGAATTTCATGGTTATATAACTTTCACACATTTCTTGTCAATACCAAAAAAAGAAAGTAAGATATAGGTTATCCAGTGGTTCCTTTATACTCACATTTAAGTCGTAGTATATGCAAATGTTAAACTATTCAATTATGAATATGAACAGTTATATACCTTTTGACGTTTAGGACTGCGATCCTCAAATGGGTCTCGAGGATGATGAGAACTACTTGCGCCATCTGAGTTCTGCCTTTCAACCTGTATATACAAATGTTAGCACTTATTTACTTTTACCATTGCTAAAAAAAAGAAATCTTTTAACCAGTTGAAGGCACAACAGTGAGTAAATATCAAGAAGAATAAGAATATGATACTTGTGAAGTAGATCTCTGAATATGTGGTGAACTATTATGTCTTCTGGCTGTGGCTTCAGATATGAATGGCATGAGCTGACGAACCAAATTGGAGAAGAATACTCCATCAGTACCAATTCTAGATTCCTCTTGGAGTGTCTCAGAGACATGGTCAGAATGGGTATTTCCAGTTGATCCATTTTGAACAGCGGCAGCAACTTGGCCTGATTGCTCTTGACTACCAACTCCAACTTGTTCTCTGCCAAAGAGTGCCCTTACCCACTGATCCATTTGATTTTCCAACTGTGATAAAGACTGCATCCCAATCTGCTGCCCAATAGTAGTTTGAACATGAATGTTAGTTGAATTGGTACTAATTGCAGGTTCCTGCAGGCCGGCACTGAAGTTCCTCAAAGATTCTGAAATGGAAAAAAGGGAACCATCAATTACCCAAGAAAGACCCAACTTAGGTCACATTTGCAATTTTGATCTGAATTTTGAAAATCGTTATGGAAAGTTGCAAACTTTCCGCATCTGGCATTTGTTTAATATTTATATTTTTCTTAATGTAGGAAAGGATGACTACTAATCTTGGGTAGTCATCATGATTTGTATCAGAGCCTTAAGGCTTTTGTTTAATAACCATCCAGATGGTTGTTAAAAAGGTGCACAGAGTTGTTTAGTTGATCTATAGTTAATTATTTGTTCAGTCCTATTTAAGAAAATCCAGAGACAAGATTTTAGTTTCATTTCATTAAGTGTTTGCTAAGCAAGAAATACTTTTTGGTGTAGATGCTGATTTTCAGAATGTTACTAGCCTCTTACTAATGCAGTTTGAGAAAAAGCGTAAAGACATAAACCTTCCCCGGTAGGGGATCATCCCATGACCTCATTCTAGGTTCAACCCGAAATCCTGTGTAGAAAATATCATCTGCAAATTTCTCCACTAGAAAAACAAATTCTTGTGTCTATGCTATGGTTGGATAAGCATTCCATTACCTAAGCAGTAATCACTTTCACATCCAAAATAATTTGATGAATTAGTTTGCACACATTTTTTTTCAGATTTTCATAGCAAAGTAAAAAAAAAGTCAAAATGGTTTATACAGTTAAGAGAAACAACTAAATCTAGTATGGACAGATAGCAAAGAAAATCAAACAAAAATAACGAACCTCCAACCAACCAACCTGAAAACCGAGCTGGTTCATTTCTTGAGCTTTCTGCTGAAACTAGAGGAGGAATAGGATGTGTTGTATTATTACCACCACTATTAGATTCCATGTTCTGACTTTGCATTGAAGAAAGAATATTTGCCTGCTGATTGACGTCATGATCATCCTGATTTGGTTCATTAGATGCTTCAATACCACTGGAGTCATTCAAGTTGCTGTTATTAACATGTTGAACCCTTGCCAGAAAAGGGTATAATAAACCTAATGAGCTAGAAAGATCAGACGGGGAGCGATCATTATCCCCAGCAGGTACTGCAACCACTGTTGTTATAGGGACTACCCTTACTCCAGTTTCTCCAGTTATTGATGCACTACCAGTAACTCCAGAAAAGGGTTGATGAGAATGGTTTGTGCTAGGCATGTTTCCGCTTGAATTTGCTTGATCTTGAAGATTCTGTGAAGCATCCTGTTCGCTAGGGTTACTGGTGGAAACAGGAGCAGCACGTCCTATCAATTTGAATGGTTCATCATTGTCCAGACTTAATGATTTAACACATTCCAAAAACAAATAGATGGAGTAAAAAGTGCATTACCAGCACGAAAACGTATACCAATACTTGTTGGAAATGCAGGACCAAGCGGTTCACCCTGCAATCCATATCCGGGGTACAAAGCTCCCATACGTGATGCACCAAAGCTTGGTCCTGGATAAAAAGGAACAGGCTGCAAATGCAAAGTTTAATATTCATACACACAAGAAATCTGTGACAATGAACCAGTAGAATGGATTTATATAACCTGAACCATGACAGGATTAGGTCCAGTTCCAGATATGAAAACTGCTGGTCCAGCATTAATTACAGCTTCACTCTGTAAATAAAAGTGTTTTTAAGCTTTAAGATTTTAGCCTTCAGATATGTCTTGAATGACCACGATGAAAAAGAGATGAATCATCTAAGAAACCTACCGGTGTTTGACCCAAACGTAAGGTCATGGTCGTTCTACCCAATTCAAGTAGTAAAGAACCCAAATTTTGTAATAGCACACCGGTCCTCAATACACTGTTTTGAAGGTTTGCCCGCAATAATGGATCAGTAATATTAACATGATCCTCCAAATGCCTCACAAATTGCTGCAGATTTAATGATAGCATCAGTTGTCAGAACTTACAAGCTACCTCAGGTTAAATAAAAGCATCGTCGCACCAAATACAACAATGCTTAATGTAAGCCATGGTAACTTTTCTACTTCAAATTTTAATTTCATTGAAAAATACCACTCAGAGATTAAATTGCAAGAGGATCTGGAATTCATGTTTCGAGGTAAATAATTATGGAAAATCTTATGTCAGATACTCGCATACCTTTTTTCCTGAAAAAGGGGAGGATGACTACAGATGATGATGTCATTAAGGCATACTTTTTTTTAAAATCCTGAGCAGAAATATATCCTTTTTTTTTTGGTATGATAGAGGGACATTCTTTTTATTGTACACAATTATAGCTTTCTAAGCTAGATTCTTAGAACACCCATCATTGTTAATTTATATGAAATTATCTTTTTGCTAATATGACTAACAGACAACAAGTGGAATAATGGAAAAGTATAAATAATAATCAATGAATTCTAAATCCTTCCGTAGCATGAAATGTGAGAGAAAAGACAACAATTTTCTCAGGCATCTTATTTCATTAGTTAATGTCAACTCAATTAAATGCAAAGATATCACACATACAGATAGGAGTCTTGCAGCATGTTCCGTAAGCAGCTGTCTTGTAGGAAGCAACAATTCTACTAATGATGCTGGACTGGGCAGCCCACCCTGGGAGGAAGATTGCTGATTCAGTTCATGATTAATATGCATGGGGCTAGGACCCGAAACTTCACCTTGCTCTGCAAGAGCCATTAAAAAATTTTATGTAATCGAACATCTCAAATTGCCAGAAACCAACATGCTAACCTGACCATAGCTAAGCTCATGGACAAAAAAAGAAACAAGAACTAGAACCTTCGGCCTATCAAAATAGAAAAAATAGAAAAAAACCTTCCATAGCAAACTCATCCTGCATAAAGTGCAAATACTGATAGATAGTGGTCAAGGAATCCGGAATAACCTGCATAAATACAGAACACTGTTAAAATCTTTAAAAAAAGAATTCATAGGTTAAGAATCACCGCTAACCGGTACCAGTAAAATAAATTCTGAAATCAATGCAACATTTGGCACATTTAGCACTCACAGTGGGCTGTTGAGGTCCCAAGGGAACTGCAGAGTGTAATCGAGAAGGACCTTGGCGTGAGTCAAGCTGACCCCTTGGAACATCACCAGATGCTCTTGCACCTAATTCCTGCCACGTGACATACACACAAATTAGGAAATAACTAGCCCCAGACAACATAATCTATAGATGGATAAATAGCATTTACATACTTACCCTGGCATCAATCCTTGACGTGTTGGATCCTGTACTTGTTGGCACAAAAGCATTCAAGATACCAGACATTATCTGTTTACAAATAGAATATTTCATTTATGCTAGTTCGCCTAATTTGTAAAGCAAACCATAAAGAAACTCCATTTCTAGAAACTCCACCTGGCCAAGGTGCTGGCCACGATTATCACCATGCCCTATATTGACAGCCTCAAAAACAATAGTGCGAGACCCTTGACTTCCATGACTTTGAGTTGCACCTGAAGAAATATTATCAGCTGCACAAATATTTCATTTTTCCAAAGCTTGAGGTTCGTTTTAGAAAAATGAAAGCCTACATGTCAATATGACCAATGAAAATCCTATAGATAAACTTGTCGTTGAACACTTCTTAAGAAAATAGTGTTGAACACAAAATCCATGTGCCGAAGACTTCATAAAAAAACTATGACAAAAAATTCTTAGAAAACTGTGTCACAAACATTTTAGTCTTTAGATGACCAAGCAAAAGCACTTTATTAAGTATCATAGCACCTTTGTCAATCAAGACCAGAAAATACTTTAACTTTTTTATTTTGAGGGCACACTCACCAAAGTTTGAAAAGGCAAAATGACAAAAAGAAACAAATAGAAATTGCATCTGTCCTTTGATCATGTTTCATTCTTTTCGTTTTTTGAAAGAGGTGTTTCATTCTATTCCACAGGATTCCAACATGTTGGTGACCACTCGATTAAACAATGTTGGAACACAAAAGATCAGAAGGTCGCTATAATTCAACGCCACTCAATTCAACAATATTTTAACACAACAAAAGATATAACTAAGCAGAAATTTAATTGCTTAAGTAAAAGAATGAGGCGCATGAGAATCATCAGTGCATGTGCAAACCCAACAAGGGCAAATACTGTTTATTAACATTAGCCAGCAAAGACTTACATGTGAAATTAACTTTAAAAGTGGTCGCCAAAGATCAGAAGACGATAACTCAGCCAAAGAAATGAGAACAAACCTGGATGACTTGACACACCTTCGGGTCCCATCTGACCCATTGAAGGTGACGTTGATGACTGTTGCGGCTGCCTAACAACCAGATGCAATGTGTGACCATCTTCAACATCTTTATCATTTATGTTAAGGAATCAAGGACCCAAACATTTTTGTTAAAAATTTCCGACAGTAAATTTATAAACCAACCAGGGATATTGAACAATCCTATTGAAGCAAAAACTAACTCAGGCTTGTAAACATGTGAAAACGGGAAAACTCTACCAAGTGGTTGCATGTGAAATATGCCTTATCTACACATGAGAACAGCAACTTGAAACATTATGTAATATGAAGCCCATAACCAACAGAACTTTTGTCACTAATTAGTTTATGGAAAAAATATATGAAGAACCACCAAACTACCGTTGACAAGTTAAACACCATTATATAAGTACAAAGGGTGACCCTTGAGGCACCCTCTTAGACATAGGGCAAAGAGGTGGTTATCCCTTGGCTTGAGCACGTAACATCCTGGTTGCGGTCGAGCAACCCTATACAAGCATTAATAAAATTCTAAAATGCAACTTTTAGCTAAACAAGAAAGATATCTCAGTGATCTGCCGAAAAAAATAATAATAAATAAGATTTCGGATATTTATACTCAAGGAAATAACATAAGACTAAAAGTATCAAAAGCTAAAATTGGCATCCAAAGAAATATTGCCATATCCATTATCCAATTCCAAAGCCACTCTACTAACACATACGAACATAAAGAGATAACGGTAAAATAGATAGATGGATACGATATGCAGACAGGAGCTCATCATCTTTCAAAACTTTTCCTCGACAAATCAGACGTTGTTGTTCAGAAACAACTCCAGTGACATCAGCAATTTGCTCCTTAAGTCTTGGAATTGGCACCTAATAAAGAAACTAAATTTTCAAAGGATCTTATATAAATCGAATCAATTTTTCGCCCAATCCATTCACTGTTTTGTGCTATCCTGCATGCATTTTGTACTCTTTCTACTTTATTTATAACATCTTAATGACTCATCCTCGCCCCAAAAAAGGAAACAAAAAGTCACCAATACTTCCCATAGATAATTGTCAAAAGTGAATGCACTTGATAGATTCATGTACAGGATAAAGGGAAACGACCAGGAAAGTGAGTGTAACATAGATGTTCCAGAATACTGTATCAAATAAGAACGCAAATTATCTTAAAGCCATTTTTTTAACCACATTGCTTCTGACATATACATCAGTTGATGTATGGTTCATCATTTGGATAGAGTTTAAATAAAACATAACATGTGAGGAAGATAACACTGTTCAAGATTGTTTGATCCGACTAAGAACCACTATAACTATTTTCCATTTCAAATACCACATAAGAAGCACTTACACACTTGTTGACACGCAAAGTGTAAGTTTGTGAATCCAGTGTTTTAATCTTTATCTCCACAGTACTCTCAGAATCTTCGGTGATATTGCCATGTGATGTAGCTACTTCTGATGCACCATTATTCTCCATTCTCTTTAAGGTTCAAAAGAAACCGAAAGTTGTCATCATACATATGGTAAAGACATATTAATGGTCATAAAACAAAAAGGAGATATAGATAATATTTATTGTATTCCAATAACACAAAAAAAATCAACAAAGATGGGCATCAAGATGGAAACAAATTGATATATAAGTACACAAGTCCTTAAACATAATATGGTCATGTGTTGAGCATGTTATCGCAATCTGCCAAAAGTAGTTTACAGATAACCCATGAGCATCAACTAGCACCGATTTGCATTAAGAAAAGGGCTGCAACAATTAGATGAAACAAAAAGGAAAATGTTTGTGGCATTTGCTTCTCGTTTTCATGCTTTTGTACACAACCAAAATCACTTCCCGTTCTTAATAAACTCCACAATTATCACATAAAACAATGGAAAGAATGATAGAAATCTAGTCCCCTAAAAGGAAAAGTAAACATCAACAACAACAACAACAATCACCTCCTTATCCAAGGACAAAAACTGGATTTTGAAGGAACCACGAAACTGAAAACACGAGTCTGATGGTAAAAACGATATCTTTCTGCTAAAACTTCGTCCCCCAAGAACATAAAAAAAATCTCTAGACTGCCGAAGAGCTGCCAATCTTACGCGAGAACAAGAAATCGATAAAAGAAGAAGAAAAGGAATCAAAAGACAGAAGAGTCGAAGGATTCTACTAGAGAAGAGAAGAATTTCCGGAGGAGGCAGTCGATCCCTCTTTGGGGGGAATTGGAGCACGACGACGAAGACGAAGTGAGTAAAGGGGAAATCTCCTCCAAGAGCACATCTTTGCCTTATATGCGCATATCTTAAAAAAAATGGTGTGCTCCGTAGACATTCGACTACGGTATAAAATTTAGTGAGGATGATGGAGGGATCTAATCCACATATTTGTTCTTACCAGCCGAAGAAGAATCGAGGTGGACGGCGGCGAGATCGGCTAACGACGCGACGACCCCTTTTTCGCCTGAAACTTAGAGCTCGTCGTACCCCCTTCCACAGTCCGATGGCTTCGTCTCGTCGGGAAATTTGAAAGGTATCTAATTTCCCGGCGATTCGTGGTCGGACGGCGACCTGGCGGACACAAAGCAGCAGAAGCGGCGGCGGGGTGGTTCTGCTGGTGCGGGAAGAAGAGACGAAAGAGAGGCGAGGGGACGGGAAGAGAGAGAGAGAGAGAGAGAAGAGAGAGAGAGAGAAAAAAAGAGGTTTTTTTATTTAATATATAGAATTTCCATATGTCATAGTCCTAATGGCCAAAGTTTATTTTTTTTTTGGGCATTGCAATCATCTACACCCTTTGTTCGTCGGCGATATTTGATAAATATTTTTTAAAAATAAGATTACGGATCTGTTCAATTCAATAATTACTAAAAGAAAGAAAAGATGATCATGAAAAGAGAAATTGGAAAAAAGGAATGAAAAACTAAAGGTAAAGAAGTTAATGCGTTAGAATGGAAAGAAAGAAAATCACATTTAAATAATAATTTTATTAAACAAATATATATTTATATATGAGTTTACGTATTTTATTAACTGATGTTAAAATAGAATATATATTGTAACTATTTTTTTCAATTTTCTTTAAAAAAATAATTAAAAAATAGAGATAAAAGTTAACTCTTTTTTGTCTTTCCTTAGTTTTACTTTCCTTCAACGTCAACTAAATAGATATTTGGAGGATAGAGATAGAATTATATAGACAATTATTGTTAATTAATTAATTAATAATCAAGGAAGCATAAGACCTTTTATGTATAGCGAATAGAATGGAAATGAATTGTGCTTCACAAATAGAGTGTAAGATTTTTGTTTGAAAAAAAAATGAAGACTTGAATTAGTAAACCTACAACGCACACACAAAAAAAATGAAGATCACATACACAAAAATGAAGTCTTCTAGTCAACTCCGTTTGTAGGTAAAATGAAATTTAATTTTAAAAAAAGTTGATAAATGAACAAAATTCAAACCATAGATTTGTGTGAAAGGTGAAGGAGTCGTCATAGTCCTGAATAACAATAAAACATGGCGGCGGCACAACAAATAGAACGTGATGTTGTTTTAGAATATCACTCATTTTCGACTAGTTAATCCCTTTCTTTTGTACTAATAAATTACAACTTTGTTATAAGAAAATAGTGTTTAAAACTCTCAAAATTTGTTCTTTTGCAACCTACAGCTGGTAAGGATTGAACCTCAAAACATAAAAAAGAAAGATAAGTTTAACGCAGATGATATATTTAATTTTCTCGCAAAATATTAAAATTGCACCCATTGCATTATCATTAAACAATTTACATTTATTCTTAGAAAATATGTCACTTAGTAAAATATATATTATTTATTTAGTATGCATGAGTGATGTACTTGACCATTTTTATTACTTTATTTACTATATACAAAATTTATAAATAATATATAAATTTTGTCAAAATATCTTGAATAAAATAATTAAATTTATAAACTTATATAAATTCAATTTGACTTCTATAAACTTAAATCACAAACATATACCCTAACTCATAACATTTCTACATGAATGTATAAAGTAAGTAGTACACAGTTTTCTAAAATGATAATGATAATTATTCTAAAAAGTTATTTATATTACAATAATTAATAATAAATTATATATTATAGTTAATTAATAAACGCTGCTATTAAATTTATAGAAATATTAATAATCTATTTAATGATAAAAATAAAAAAATTACTGTAGTCATTTAATAATAATTATACTGATTAATAAAATATTATATTATTAGTTATTTAATTATTTTTTATTTATTTAAATAAAATTTAAAAGGATGAATATGAAAAAAAAACTATAAAAGATTGTCACGCCTCTCATCGACAATTCAAATTATCACTTTACAAGTATATGCAATATAAACTGTAAGCTACTAGCTATTAACGATATTTTCTTGAATATAAATTCCTCAAACCGTAAGAAGGTGATTGAATAAAAGGTTATCCTAAAAGCTTCCGGTATAAAAGTTACAATTTCATCAAAAAAAAAAAAATAACTAACGATATTATATTATTAGTTTGGCCAAGGGTTGATGAGAGAGTTTCTGGACCAATCAAAGATCGATATCCTCTTAATATTAAGGTTTATAATAATCTTTAAATTAAAGATTTCCAGTAGCTGCACATAATGATCTCTTTTCTCTCTCTCTCTCTCTTTTCTTTATCAAGATAAATGTGCTCTTTTTCCCTATTTGGAATTGCAAAAAAATTAAATAATTACCACAAAATCAGAGAAATATAATCTCTGCCAATAAAAATAGTTTTGGAAAATTAAATCTATGGTCTCTGACTAGGAAGAAAGCAAACTATCTTTCTTCCAATCTCGTGATTTACCCTTGAGAGCTACTTGGTTTTCTCATGATTGACGAGTTAGAAAAAACAATGCATTGCTAGCTTCTATAATTCTCCTTCCTTGAACGCTGATCAGTTCGCTATCTATTTTGCTTTTCACATGATTTTATGTTGACGAGTACAATATTCTGGGTATAAACTACAGATTTCCTAATCTTAGGATGATGATCAAGTACTAAAAGCAGCCTCACAATTGTTCATTCAACTTCTGCATTAATTTATTATCCTTTGCTGCAATGGATACAAAGGAAAAGAAGAACAATTCTTAGCTGCAACAGATACAGAAGGCAAAACTGCAAGATAACTCTGTAAAATCTCCCCAAAATTCCTAAGTTCTTCTGTGTGCCATGCAATCTTCGGAGCATAACACAGATTCCTGACTTAGGTTTCAAATTAGTAACAATGTTGGCTTCTAGTGCGACAACATAGCCATTTCAGTGGTAAATGTGAATCATATAATGTCAGTTCTACTAGAAGGGAACAAAGCCAGAATTGCTTAAACAAATTCTTGTAGTATAGATAAATTTATTTATTGGCATCAAGTTTATGGTCCTGAACTATCAAATATTTTATATTTACCTCATTGATGAAATTGAAACTTCCATAGATAACACATAAGTGCCTCCTAGAGCAAGATATATGATTGCACAATTGTGGTTTTTAAGCATATGTGAATCATGCAAAACCATGAGTGTAGGCTGCATGAGCTTGTTTTTTTTTAACGTGTGTAATGATCTATATCAGGATAACAGTAAAAATATCAATAAGAAAATCTTTAGAGGTACATCAATAACTCTGGAGCTGGCAAATAATCCTCTCACTAAAAACTAATTGTTGGATTTACAAATTTCTCTGAAGTACAAAACATCTAGTTACAGAAATCTGTGCATCAAATATTATCTTCGTCAGGATGCGCTCGACAATCTTCTCGAAACGTGCTCCAAAATTTTCAATGATAAGATATATCTTTGCAAATCTTGCATGAATAGTTTTGTGCATTCTAAACACAAACATGTATTGTCAACCCTGGGAAGTCCCCTACTCTAGAGATCTCAGAAACTATATTTCACTACATTAATCATCATAATCGTGTAATGACAGGTTAAAAGGTCCTAAAAGAAACAGCTAAAATGTGGTGTTTCAGGGATCAAGCAGATGAAGGTCCCCACTGTATGTAATCAATGAATTTGTCCAAGTTTTGATCTATGCATACCAGGAACTCCAACCAACTCGAATTAATCAGAGTTATCTTTGATACTGAAAATATTCCCTACAACTCCTAAAATGCTGGCTACCACAGCCAAAGCTAGCATCATCCATGCCAAGAACCTCTCTCCAAGCTCCAAGCTCTTCCCCTGCTTATCTAGCCTCAGTGCGATCAGTGCCGGAAATATGAAGCCTAGTGACATCCCTGTGGTTGCCCCTGTAAACTTGAAAGCCACCCAAATGTTTGGTATGGTAGTCGACCCCAGGTATATAATCCCCAATAACACAAATGTGAGACCCAGAGATTTCTTTCTACTAATTCCAGTGGTAGAAGTCTTGAACACCATTGAAGCTACTGTTTGCCTTAGAGAAAAATGGATGACAGGGAAGACAAGGACTAGATGAAGGATATACCCAATGCGCACCACATAATTCAGCAATGAACTGAATCTTATGCCGAGATCCTTGTCGAAGTTCGTCAGGACATCTGATTCAGTATCATCTCCGAAAAGCAGGTAGCCTGATATCGCCGTGGATGCGTAGATGACGACACAGAGGACAGTCGTGATCCTTCCTACTGTGTACATCTTCTGTGGCGTCCGCCCCTTCAGCTCATTGTAGATGGGCTGCACATTGAAATGGCAGACGTAGGCGTTGGTCATGATAGGGATGACCACCATCAAGTCCAAGATCACGGTTTTGGATCCGAAATCAGGCCCCATCCTAGGGATTGTGATCTGGCCTTCGATGAGCTTGACCAGGGCAATAATGCAGGACACGATGACGAAGACGACGGCGAGGGCGACGGAGGCGGCCGAGGTCAGGCTCAGGGAGTCAATCTTCTCGAGGGCGCAGAGGGGAGCCAAGAAGAGGACGAGTACCACGAATACTACCAGTTTCCGATGACCCCACTCGCCGTGCCCGAGCAGCTGGTCGAAGACGCCGATGTGCTTCGTGGAGCCGGACATGACGTCCCCTATGATGATGAGGTATACGACGAGGATCCCGGCGTTGTTGACGACGACGCAGATCTCCGAGACGAGCCTCAGGGGCCGGCCGAGGGAGGACTCAACGACGGCGCCGTATGACGAGGATTTGCAGAGGACGGAGAACCGGACGAGGAGCTCGATGCTGAGCTCGGAGAGGACGCCCATGACGACGATGGAGATGAAGCCGAGGAGGAGACCCAGTACCTTCATGGTGGCCGGCAGCGCCATGATACCGGCGCCGATGATCGAGGTCGCCAGGTTGAAGACCGCGCCGGAGACGCCGGATCCGAGGGCGGCCCGTTGCCCGGCTTCGAGGTGGATGAGGGGAAGGTCGTCGAGATCGGCGTCATCGGCGGCGGCCGCGGGGAAGTCCTCTTCTTCGGACTTGGGGAATCTGACGGATGTTTGGAACGCGGGTTGGAGCTCGACGGAGAGCGCGGAGTACGCTCCATTCTTCCTCATCCTCCTTGCGACCGGATGGTGTTTGTGCTTTTGATGCAGAGAAATTGGGAAAGATTTGAGAGAAGAAAAAAAAGAAGCTTTTAATTGCTGCTGGATAAACACAGCAGATCGAGGAAGTTTTTTACAAGATTTTCTCGGATCTAAAACGATCAGAAATTTAATCCAAGAGATTTGAGGTCTCTCTCTCTCTCTCTCTCTCTCTCTCTCTCTCTCTCTCTCTCTCTCTCCAAAAATGTCAAATGTGTTGTTGTGAGAGAAAGAGAAGAGGAGAGAGAGAGAAAGTAATTGTACATAAATACCCTTACGTTGACAAAGGAACTGGAGTAAAAGAGTGGGCGATTGGTCTGTAAAGATCTCAACTCGACCAATAGAATGCAGCTGCACATTTTTGATGTTACTTGTTTTTCGATACTCACTCAACTAAATTCTCAATAGTAAAGTATTAAATATTAAATTTATCATGAATATTAAAAAAAAAATCTTCTAAATTATTTTTATTTATCATAAATTTAATATCTTACTATTTATGTGTAAAATCTCAATTTCATATAACAACCCAACTCATTTAATTGTTCAGCCCATTACCCCAATGAAGCCCAAACCCAATAAATATTGGATGAAGACCTAAGTATAAAAGGGCAAAATTCAGTCATTTTGTCTTCATTCTCTCTTTGTCACTCTCTCTCTTCCTCTCTTCTCTCCATGACACACTTAGAAGCTAGGGTTTAAGGGGCATTCACCATTTCCAGCCCAAAAAGGTGTTGGAGGAAGACAAGAGGGACTCAAGAACAAGAGGAAGAGACTACAAGTGGAGGAGGAAGAAGAGCAAAGCACCAAAGAAGAGGAAAGTGCTAAGGAAGAAGAAGAACAACTAGGGTTTTAGGATTCTTGCTAAGGTATGTAAAGGGGATCCAATTCCTCACTCTCTACTCATCCTCTTGACTCGGATGTATAAGAACACATGTGCTTGTGTTGGAGATGATGTGATGGCACATTAGGGTATGCATGCTAGGTGTTTGTTCTTATGTCTATGTGATAATTTCTGGATATTTGATGTGTTAAGGACCTTATGATGAATGTTATACCTCCCTAATGTGATAAGGATGTTTATATGTGCATCTTATGATTCATCATGTCCTATTAAGCTAATTTTCCATTGATTAGATCTATTCTCATGTACTAAGATTTTTTTTAGAATGTCATGATTCATATGAGACATGTTATGATCAAATTAGGTTTCTATTAGGTAAAATTCTGCAAATGAGATGTTTCCCCTATGTGTCAAACCCCCCAAATGATGAGGAATTGTTGAACTATAAACCCTAGGTTATGTATATGATCTTGGGATGAATATATGCTTAACTTTAGGTTATAATTTGCTCAATTACAATCATTCCGATATTTTCGGTGCCTAATTGAGTTGTCAAGAACCCTAGAATGTAGTAAATTCCCTCATTTATGAACTCCCTTGAGAATGATAGGTTCATATGTATGAAGGGTTGAAATTGGAAGATTAATAAGGTGAAAAACGAATTCCAAGGCATCCATCACGGGTCGTGATGTGCTATCACAGGCCGTGACAGGACCCATCACGGGCCGTGATACACCATCACGGGTCGTGACATCATGGTCATAACATGTCGCGAAAATGCTCGAGTCACGGCCTAACAAGGTATTACGGGCCGTGATAGTGTTATTACGGGTCGTGATGGAGTGTTACGGGCCATGACACGTCGGTCGTAACGAACCATACGGGTCGTATTTTCCATCCTGAGAGGATTTCTATCCGATCGTACCGACCAATACGGGTAGTATTGTCCATCCCGAGAGGATTTCGGTCCGACCATAATATTTCATTACGACCGTATCGAAACTCGCCCAACGAAACTCTCTAGTCACGGCCGTGACATGGTGTCACGGGCCGTGAAGGGGTTGTCACGGGCCGTTACCATTGGTAACGAGCCGTGAAGGTGTTGTCACGGGCCGTGACATGATGTATCACGGCCGTGAGGGTTTCATCACGGGCCGTGATGACACGGGGTATTTTTAAAGTCGTTTTACAGATGTCTCATGATGTTATCTTCCTAATGCATGATGATATCATTTATTCACTATGTTTTATGCTATTTAAAGTTAAAAGACCATGTTTGATGTTTGTGATACACCTAGACATTGAAATGTTTGCAAGGCCGTAATTAGGTTAAAAATACAAGATTGATTGATGTGTTGTGAAGATGAAACATGAATAACCTAGTCGAGGCGCATCAGTTATGTATGTTATCTAGGATGTCATGTCTATTCATTAGCGGCGGTGTGCTCCCAAATGAGATGCGATGTCCACTCATTAGCAATAGTGAGTGTGCTCTCGGGATGTGATGTCCACTCGTTAGCGTTAGTGAGTATGCTCCTAGGACCCCACAAGAGGGTCGTCCTAGCTAGCCATTATGAAGAAGGACTGATGTTACC